>JAVHKY010000025.1:21222500-21409293 GCA_035079385.1 Aspidiotus rigidus | reverse complement strand
AAGTTGACTTATTGCGATATACGTTTTGGAAGATGAAAATATCTAATTCGTACATGTATCTCTAGTCTGTAGAATACGAGTGTACGGTTTTTCAACGTGTGTGTAAGTGTATATATATATACTCAATTTTCTCTCGCGCGTATTTTTCGACAACACAGTATTTTCCGACGATCGAGAAGAAAATTCCATTAATTTAAAGAACAATATGCAATGTTCTCCCTTGTTGTATAGCCCTATTCAGACTTGGGCGCATGCAGTATTTCTGCGAACCGTATATACGCGGATATTTTCTTCACTCCTTTCCATCATATTTTCTGTCTTATTTCGTCAAAGACTCGCACCCGTGGGATTTCGCTTTTTATTTTCGTTATACCATACTTTAGTAGTTTGTCTTCTCCATATGCGCTATGTAAGTATACATATATTTTTCTTCACTCGTCAGGTTTTTGAGAAGTTCCTCATTCGCCTTTCTATACTTCCTTCGTATTTTTAATGGTCGATACAAACATATATAAAGAAGAAAAAATTTGCTCCCTCGTCTTCATTCCCGATAGAAAACTTATTATTTACACGAAGGGCGAACGTACTAAATACATTTACTCTCAACTTTTCTCATTTCTGTAAGTTGGTTCCTTTTTTTTTTTTCTGTTTCTTTATTTGCGTTTGCTGTTTCGCATTCTCGTTTGTGGTCTTTTTTTTTTTTTTTTTTTTTTCTGTCGTCTTCTTTTTCGCGTTCTTTTTCTCTACTCCAGACCATAATTTGGATTTTAATTAACTTTCACGACCTCCGTTTCAGTTTAACTTATTACCGTGGATTTGTCCGCGCTGTGTACGGTGTGCGCCTCTCAAACTCGCATACATTACATAATTTATTCTTATTTCGGAATCATCCGGCCAAAGTTTGTTGTTACTTTTAAATTAGTTTAACGCTAAGGGCGATACCGAAAAGGAGAAGAAAGTTCAACGCTGTACCGTTAATTATCAAAGCGAAAAACAAGTTTCTCTTTTGTGCGCGGAGTAATTCCTTTTCTTTTTTTTTTTATTTTCTTGTTCGTCTTTCTTTTTTTTTCTGCTCTCATTTTCGACCAAGTTTTCTTTAGAAATTATCATTCGATCATAAAATTTCTAATCGATTGAATAATTTTTCAATACGCTATACCGACGCTGTTCGCTTTTGTACAGAGGAAAACTTCGCCACGGCTTCTTCGCGCTAGCTCGCGACGCACTGATTAATTATCTGTTAAAAATCTGAAACGTTGTAAATTGAAAAGAAAAACGTTTGAAGATAAGCTTTTCACATCCAATTTGTTCGACGTGCGCGCGGAGAAGTGGTGTAGCGGGAACGGTAATAATTTTAAAATTGTACTCGCGGAAAATTCCCAAGTACTGAAAATAAGTATACCAAGGTTATCGAGGGATGTACTGAGAAAAGAAGATGATTAGCTGGAGACCGAGATGAACAAATTATAACGAACAATTGATAATCAAACTTGGAACAAAAAAAAACGGAGCGAGTCTACACTTTTTTCCGCAGTGTTTTCCTCGAGGGAAGTTCAATTCAATTTTTTATTTTTATTTGAAAGTTTTCGAAAGTTGTCTAAAAAAGAAAAAGAAGGAAAGCTTGTGCGAATCGAGCAGTAAAAATACGAAAGTCCAGAGGGAGGCGTCTTCAAAGTCTGCGCTTGAAATGGATAGTAAGTTTTTGCGTTCTTATCGTTTCTGAAAATTATATTTGAAGAGTGAGTCGATGGGCTGTGGTAGAAGCCGTTCATGGTGGTCATGTTCAATACCCGCTAGTCTCCATGGAGGAGGAAAAGTCGAAATGTGATTAATCGGAGTTGCATAAAACCCGGCGTGGGCAACCCGTGGCCCATGGAGCCTATTTTTGCAGTCCGCGATAAGGGTGTCAAAAATTACGAGGAAGTGAAAAAAAAAGGAAAAATTACTGAAATCTTAGTAACCAATTTTTGAAAATGTGATCCGTGGGTTAGAAGAACGGATGGATGCGGATCGATTACCTCAAGGTATTTCCAAATGCACACCAGCCAGAAGAGGATCCAGAGGGAGACCAAGAACACGGTAAGAAAAAGGCTTGTGGTTACGTTGGGCTCACCTTCTTCCAGTGCATCAACACCGCCTACCGCTTGCAAGTCAACGACGACGATGATGACAAGCTAAAGATATCAGGAAAGTGACATGGAAGAATTCCAACTAAGGAAGTGAACTCGAAGAAGTTCCGATCATCGAGCTATAAATTATAGGTCCCGGGAGGTGGAGGAGGGCACTTGAAAAAATTCCAATCATTAAGCTAGGTAATGTTTCTGATTATACAACCATAGATTTCAACGGGAAGGGGGAACTTTGAGAAATTTCTACTGTTGAGAAATAGAAAAAACGACGGCTTCCTTAACGAAATTAAACGAGGAACACAGGGAACCTGTTTTATGAGTCAAATTATATGGCTCGAGAGTCGAAATTTTTTCTATGTCCCCCTCCTATCATATATACTGGACGGCGCACGGCGCACGGAAAATTTCTCAAAAAGCCCCCCATAAAACAGGTTCCATGTTGAAAGGTCAATGAGTTCTACTATTTTGGGGAAATAGTTGGGATAAAGAGAAGGGACCAAACGCAGAAATCAGCCAACGGGAAGTCCCTAATGCCGCACAGAGACTGAGGAAAAGAGTCTTCGAGAACAGAGGCGGACAAAGATCGGGGTTGCTATACCCATACTCTTGCACGGGAGAGCGAGAGCTGGGCGCAGCTTTCTAGAAATTCTACCAGCGCCAACTGCGAAGAAGTCTGAACAAAATGGTCAAAATACATCTCCTATGTACGTGTGCTTGAAGTGGCCAAATGTGATTCCATAGAGCGAATCGCTGCGCTAGCTGGTGCACTTGTACCACATGTCGGAACTCTTGTAAGACGACCTGTGGGACAGAGGTTGATAGAGGTAGACATACCACAGGGTTGAAGATATCCTTGAGAGTCTGTCACACAGATTCTGGTCAATCGATACACTCCGGGGCTTTTCACCTACGATGAATGCGGAAAGGTCGTAGGGTGAGAGGGCACGAAAAATTAACTTCGTAAAAAGGAAAGGGACATGGGAAAACTTAGCTTGAATGATACATTATCTTAAAAAATCCCCCATAAGAGATGGGTTTCCAGCTCGCCTCAGATAACGTGGTTAATGAGACAGATCCCGTGATTGAAGTGAGCTGCGCGTTTTTTTTTTGGTTTTGTGGCTCACACTAGTCTACGCTAAAAATATAGAGGAGACCGCCGTCGGCTTGAAGAACGGTTCATATGTAATTTTGCGAGAAAAAAGTACATTAAATAATTCTATTTTTAAAAAATCCAGGGGCGGAATTAGAAGAGAATTTCAAATTTATTTCATCGGGCTTCATACAGGGTGACCAGTTTTTTCCTGAGAAAAAATTCCCTGACTTTCCCAGGCTTTTCCAGACTAAAATCTCCACCCTTTTTCGACTCAAAAAGAAAAAAAAAAAAATATTTTTCAAGACAAGAGTCTGGAGTACGCCTATCTCAGATTATTTAGCCGCGAGTCTCGAAAAAATCCCTGACTCTTAGCCAAAATTCCCTGCCTTTTCCCTGACTTCTCCATGAACACCCAAATTCCCTGACTTTTCCCGTTTTCCAGAAACTGGCAACCCTGCCATAAATGGAATAATTGTTGAGGGTGGTAGCACTGGACCTGGTCAGCTGCTTTCACTTCGTTTTTTTCTCGTACTTTCGTTTTGGATGTATTCTGGGTAACTGTTGCGGACTATACCTTGGGTGTTGAATGAAAGAAATTGAATTGGAGCTTGTTCTCGGCTTTCATTTTCAATTATAGCAGGCTATGGACTAGCACTCCTCCATCCCCAAATCTTCCCCGTAAGAAGGTCTTTACGAGCTTTCGTGCTCGAACTCGTTATTAATATAGGCTAACGGGCCATGGAGGAAAATGCTCAACAGAAACTTATGGATTCGGTAAACTATCAATAATGGCGATTCTGAATAAATCTGATCTTCAGTAAGCAGTCTCGAGGATCACACGGAAAGAATCAACGAAGAACTCGACCCAAAAACGAAGTCTCTAATCGTGAACTCCATCACAGACAGGGTCCTAGCTGATATTATCATGCACTGCAATTCGAGAAACGACATACTAAGAAAATTGAATACGGTGTACGCCGTACGATCTTGAGGAATTCAACTTTTCGGATAAGGCTAGTGCTGCGGCTCAGTTACAAGAAACCCTGAACGTGGACGAACTAGTTTCTCCTTTAATGGCAGAGAATTTAGACTGAAGCGAATCATTGAAAACCAAGGGGTCGATAGGAGCCGCGCCTATGAGTAGCTGATCAGCTCCAGTGTTACCACCCACAACAATAATTCACATTTACAACAGTATAAACTACGCCTCTTCTTCATTCACCATGAAATCTCCCAAATATCATTCTTGTCGCGAGCTAAGCTCCTTCCCAGCGGGAGGGGGCGGAGGTGAGGTATTTAGAGGTTGAAATTGTACCAATATTGCAAGACTTTAATCTCTCGAGTAAACTAATCCACCAATTTTGAAATTCATAGAAGATAAAAGGATTTCAATAGTATTCTCGACCCTGAATTCTAAACTTGGACCAAAAATACCTTGAAACGTCAAATTTCAGAGTAATTTGTCAAACAGGATGTGATCAATAACAATTAACAATGTTAATATGAGATGCTGAAAGAAAACGAGATCAAAATTTTAGACCAATTGAAATAACATTTTTTTTTCTCTTAATAATCGTCTTTCTTCTACAACTCGAAATGCTTGTTTGGTGGATGAGTGATGCTTCATTTGCCATCATTAGTGCAGTCGTACATGGATGTTTAAATCATTAAAAAAGAAAAATTTGCAGTGAATTCGCTTGAAAACGTAATGAGATAAACTGTAAATTTACCATCAAATTTATGTCGGAAAATACAGACTGTTTCAGTACATTACAAGCATAATAATATTATGATTTTTATGAGTGCAAACGCAGATATTTTAAGATTTTAACTACTTTAAATTAGTTTGTACATTCAATTCTAGCACGAACGCAGAACAAACGATTGAAACTAATTTTAGAACAAAATTTGCTTTGAGGATTGGTACAGCCTCTACTTGTAGAATTCAAAAACGAAGGCATACATACGAAGAAACAAACAAACGAACAGAAAACGGTAGAAATCAACACAAATACGATTTCAGGTGAATTTTGATCGAGGTAGCCATCTCCTTACCATGCAATCACGATAAAAATAAGGTCAAGGGCCCCTATTTCAATTTATATTTCAACGTTAGATATAAGATGGAGTTACCAAGCGCCGCCGCGCGCAAGACAACAAGATTCGTTTTGGAAATTTTCCGAAGCATTAAACAATTACTGGAAAAAGTCGAAGATTCAAAATTTTTCTGCTCAGTTAGGACGTTTTTCTACTCCTTCGTCCGGACATCATTTCGATGGATCAGACTAAAATAGTATACAAAAGCCGCGTGTCGAAAATTGACAATTAAACGTGGAGCAAATGGCGGCGTAAGGATATTTTTCAGACTACTACGCGAAAAAAAGAAAGAAAATTTCATCATAAATTTTAACCCGCAAGAACGGCCAACAAGGGAACACCTTGCAATTTGCGACACAACGACGCAGCGGGGCTTCGAGCACGACAATAAACGGTTTTAAAATTCTCTCTGCATTATTTAATCTTAATGCTAGAATATCTGGACGTACTGTAGACACGTGCGGACAATGCTGGCCGAATAAAGATGAATTACTTTTGGGACTTTTTCCCTCTTTCGAGAATGTAAATTAATTTTCAAGACTTTTTATTTTTTTTATTTTTTTTTTTTTTATCCGTCTTTATTTTAATACTATACGTACATCACAAGAAAACTTACGATCGTGTCCTATGTAAACTCGAAGGAGCGAAACTTTTTCGATCTAATAAATTTATCATTAATTCTTAATGTTTCGCCGTCGCATAGATGATGATGCGAACATTAATCATCATAAAAATTTAATGTCTTGAGAATAGTTAAAATTTCATATACTTCGCGAACGCGTTCGACCGCGCCGCGCCGGGCGCGTTTACGACGCTTACGCTCGCCCGTTGCTATAGCGAAAAAACGTTTTCTTCGTCGCTGCCATCAACTAGTGTCCGCTATACACAATTGCAGCGAGCGTCGATGCAATGTAATACTACCGAGGAAAGACAATAAAAACGCGAAAACAAAGAGAGCGTCAAGAGCCACGGAGAACTAGAGAGAAAGAAGAAAAAAAAGGTGACGAAAACCATTTAATAAAAAGATTGATTTAACAAAACTCCAAACGACAGAGAAAATGATACGATTATAGAATATACACGTAATATGTGATGAACGAGCAAATATAGCGACGATATATTGTAAATTGGATTATTCCAACTACGAGTTATCGTGGGTTGATTTTCAAATGAAATTCGCTCGTCATATTTTTCCGCGTTGTATCACGAACACAATAAAAAGACCCCTAGAATTTTCCAAGTCTTCTATCTACGCGTTCACTAAAGTCTTTCCTCTTTTCCTTTCCACAATTCATCGTTCGTTCATTTCATAAAGGAATCGGATCAAGATTTTTGCTTGAATATATCTCGATACACGCAATAATAACATGACAGATTCGCGGTCGCAGGATATCGAAAAGTGTTGTTTCGATTTTCGTATTATCATTCAATTCTTTACTAAATCCTCAGAATTAGGAAACATTATAGCTTTGTCTCGCGTCAAAGGTTTGACTATTATCAAAGATTATAATATTGATTACTTACTGTCGTTTTTTAACGTTGGTGGCTTTCTGGTCGCCCAATTCGTTCTTATACTACGATTGCCTAACCACTGTCCGTTCATAGCCGTTATTGCACTTTCAGCATCCTGCAACACATAAGAAACGCAAAAATGTAATAATTTCAAGTTTCAACTTATTTGGACTTCTAAAAATATTTGGAATCATAATTTAAAATTGATCTGGTAGAACGGATCCCGAAGTTGGAAGCCTCTATATTTGGCTGTCATCACTCTAAAATATCCTTCTAGGCCGAAAAACACTAAGTAAGGCTTCTTATAAAAATTTTTTGAACACTCAAATCGGTTGATTCTGAAGAAAAAAAATTATGAGGTTCAGACGACTCAATTTACACTCAATTGAATAGATACACGTGTTGACCTACACTACACTTATAGGTGCTACTAGCGTCTACGCTCTACCGATATCTTGATTGATTCTTGACGACAGCAACATTTATGAATACATTTTATAACGATGGAGAAGGTAACGTATGAAATAACTGAAACCAGAGATAGCAGGCCAAACCAACGTATAATCAAAGTCAAAAAGTAGAAAAAAAGGGAGGGGGTTGAAAATCACAAGATTAAAATAAAATCACTAAATGAAAGTTGATTGAAATAAAAGGAACAAATTACAAAATAGAATAAAAACACCGAAAAAATCAAGATACAAGAGATTGGGCTGGAACTCATAGATAAAATAGATGAAAATGAATAACAATTTAACTATTAGTTAGAGGCAGAAAAATTAAATTTAAAAGGAACAGGAAAATGCTAGTTGCAATTTTTTATATAAAAAAACGCTCCCCTCACCCGCTGTACCGAAAAATGGATGCGACTATTTTACCGCGGAGCACCTCCCGAGACACTGCACCGTCGGCTGCGTTGAGGACATACGGGTACCGGGTCGGCTTCCATACTTTCTCTAAGACATCTAATCTTACTCGCCTTGAATACCCTGTTCCACTCTCACAGAAATCAAGGATCTACAGATTAAAATGTGAAGATTGTGCTTCGGAATACGTTGGCCAAACGAAAAGAAAATTTCACATTTGCCTCCAAGAACAAAAACAAGCGTACACCAAAGGGGATAGAAACAAATCTGCGTTCGCTTCCGACTGCCTCCAACTCCAAACAAGACATAATTATGTACGAGAATTATCTGTTCTCTCTTCTCCCTTCATGAACCAAAAGTTATAATATGAATCGATTGGAAGAAGCTGAGACTATTGTTGCTAGAATCGCCGGCCACAACGTGCTCAACGATTTAGAATCTACTTACATAAATCCTTTCATTCAGTTTTTCTAAGCTTTCGTCACTCGTCACCAGTCTAATCTTGATTCCGTCCAGATATTTCTCGTTCGCGTCCTATCTCTCCTTTCTTCAACTAACCGTCGCATCGTCTTTTCATTCTAGTCCTGAAGATGATCGTCTCCGCACGATCGAAACCGGTCGAGAATTTTTTATAAATTTAATTTTACTGCCTCTGACCAATACCGGTAGTTTAATTTTTGTTTATTTTCATTTATTTTGTTTTCGAGCAATAGAAAGAAAAAAACACAGAACATTGACAAACTGAATGCTGAAAAATGAAGGTAAATTTGGATGCGGCGAGATTCAAATATTGAAAAATCTGAAATTTTCAATTCAAAGTTCATCTTGATAGGTAAAAGCAGACCGATTTTGCGGTCACCGCGGCGGCTAGTCGATGACTACCGACACGAAATCGACTTTATCGTTTCAAAGGTATTTATTGAAGATAATAAGGCGTTTTATTTATTTTTTTGACACGTTCCACGTCTTTTCTGAGGTACGGAACTTCCAAAATTTGTATTCGCAGTTCTAGAATATAGTATGTACTAGCGTATACTGACTTGCACTAGACTAAAAAGAAGGAAGGAGCGGGTCTACAAGAGGAAAGGTAGCTGGTAAGCTCAATATACACAGTACTCGACTGAGGCAAATAAAACTGGTCATGGAGCGAGCAGTCAGGGAAGGAATATCCTCGCTGATGACGTCTAACGGTAAGCGCGGTCTTGGTTTACTTTGGATGACGTCAACCAATATGAAACATGATCTTTATTTTTTGTGTTGCAAAAAGTTCTCTCTTTGGTATATGGCACATCTTCTTCAATGTCCAATATCTCATACAAGTCTTTTCACACTGACAACTTTCCCAATTCGTCAATTTCTCAAGCAAGTTTCTTTTCTCGGTCAGTTTTCGCTTGAATAATTTCCTGACACTCGAATCTCAACGGCAGTCAGCAACGGTAAAAATAAGATACGAAATCTTCTCAGACGAAGATCGTTCCAATAACACGCGTGGTCCTTCAACACCAAGGCAAAGACAATTACTGCGGATGATATTTCAGTGGACTGATGAGAAATGATGACTCTTTGAGAATAATACCAGCGCATACATGACGTAATTACTAACATCTAAATAATTCCTTCAGAAACAGGGTTACGTTATGGATAACTTAAGCTCAATATGCTTCATAATTATTATTAGATAACTGCAAAATGATTCCAAGGTCACCGTTGAGCTTCACTGCAGGCAATGAGAATACCTCTAGGTCCTCAATTATCAATGCGTATCTGCAGTAGTGCAACACAGACTAAATTACCTCTCCAGCGCTGAGGCCAGCGGGCTCCAGCACACCAGCAACCAAGCAAAGCCACCGATGACCTCTATAAATCTGTTCACACACCAGTATAATTATACAGTGAGAATATCTTTAGGTCCTCAATTAGCTATGACAGCAGCACTGCAGCAAAGGAGCACAGACCAGACCAGTATTTCAGCGCTTCACCCAGCAGCCTCCAGCACACCAGCACCTCGGCAATGCCACCGATTGCTTAAATCTTTGATTCTAATGACCATCTTATAAGGGTGCGAGTCCTTCCCTGAGGCGTCTACAAAAGTCTACTGTCACTGTTCTGTGTGCACGGTTTGACGAATGTGTGAACATCGTGAGTCCTCTATTGCGCAAACTGAGGGTGACAGTAAGTTGCTCACTTTTGAATGAAACTCGATCAATTGCACAGTATAAGCATACCAATGCATTGGAACTGAAAATAATTATTGGAGTAGAGATGGTCGGCCTATAATCTTTCCAAGAGTCAACTCATCATCAGCAGCTTCTATTGCCATTTTTTTTTTTTTTTTTCTGAATAACATCGGCCCAATTCAACAATTCCTTGTATAGTACAGTGAACAACAAAGCCCAGGTCAAAGCCTGGACAAGGTTGGGCTTCATTTACCACCCCATAAACCGCGCTTTTGTTCCTTCGAAGTTCTGGTCAAAATGGCATCAATATAATATTGTCGAAATCGACTTTAGGTCGAAGTAGATATCAGGTCGATATAGAAGTCAACAAATTTCGACTCCTTTTCGACTTATTTGTCACGTCAATTCCAAATCGATTCCAGGTCAACTTCGAGTCGACCTCTCAGCCTACCTGGAATCAACTGCTTTGCTAAGTCGATTTCAAGTCGATTTGTAGTTCTGTGATAACGATCGACCTCAAATTTTTTCATCAACCTCGAATCGACTGCTTTGGGGCGTCGATTGACAGTCAAGTTTTTAGTCCTCTGGAAATACTGCGCTGGTTCACTTTGAAACGACCTCAAATCGATATCGATCCATAGTCTAGCTACAGTCATCCCTTGTAGCATTCTGTCTGTTCGGTGACTTCGCTATTTGGAAACTGAATGTAGTCATAATTATACAATGAGACCTATATTGAGAATTTCAATTATGCCGACTGCAAGTCTTTTGCCGTCGACCCAAAATAGATATCGATATTTGGTCGATATCAATCTTTTAATACGGACAGGCGAATCAACTTTGAAGTCGACGACAAGTCGGTGGTAAAAAGAGAACAGTCGATTGTGAATCGACTTCTTATTATTTTAGGTGGCTTTGTGGTCGACATTGGACGGAATTCAACTTCGAGTCGATTCTGAGTCGAATTAGTGAGTCGATTTGAAGTCGACATGGTTCATCGGGTACAGTCAATTTTCATCCACGGATAATATGGGAATATTGCACCACATGTTCCAATAATTTAAAAATTCAATAGCGACCTTGACGCGCTAAATATTTCTCCTTATGCAGAAAATGTGATCCACTCGATTTTATTTTTCGCTTCAGAAATTTAGCTTATTTCATTGTTAATCGATGATCACTTCAAATGAAAAGTTTTCATCAAAGACTAAAATATTATGAGTCGATAATCCACTAAGAGCGCTACAAACGACTGAACAGAAAACGGGATGAGGATGACTTTTCTATTAAATTTGGATGTCAATTCATCTCAATGAGTCGAGAATGAGGTCTTTCATAAAAAATTCTGAGAACGAAATTTGAAGAGCCAACATCAAAATTTCCCACCAGTTGCTTTCGCATAGTATTTTAATTGGTCTCAGGAAGGCTTCCGCACACCTCCAGCGCTGTTCCTCAATTCGTTTTGCGCGATACTAGCGCTGATCGACCTACAATAAAACTTCGGAAAAACCTGGGGAGACTCGAGAAAATCTTATTCCTATTTTTCGATTTAAACAAACAGAAGAATTAATGAACTCTTGGCTACGCATTTTATTATTAGGCAGTGAAAATTATGGGCAAAAACAAGAACAAAAACGATTGATTCAGGCAGAGCAAAAAATATCAAATGCATCGTACACGATAATCTGAAAACAGGATTTAGAATTCAGTTTAAGAACCCCTATATTCCACAACATCGCTAAGACCAACTCGCAATTTTTTCTTAAACTTTGCCGTAAATTCGTATCCACGAAGGTGCCACCAAGTCGTAATCACATCTTCGGTAATTTTACGATAATGAAGAATAAATTTTTCTTTTTATTCGCTCGCTGGTATTATAATATACGGTGAGGAATTTCCGCTAAAACGTCTTAAATAATGGTAGCGTTTCTTAATCACTGAGTCTATAAAAAGAAAAGCTTCCTCTCAATAATTCAAAGAAAAATTAGCAAACGAAGACGTTAGAGTAGTTCGCCATATAAATTCGATAATAATTTTTCATCCCCCCATAATTAAAATCGGAATAAAATAACGCGTTTCTATTTTTTTTTTCTTCTTCTCTCTTTCCGAACTAATTTTCTTTCTTCTTTCTCAGCGTTGCTGCAAAGTTCGCCCGAGAAGGCGAACCGTAAAAAACAACGCGAAAGGTATACAACGTTCGATAGCAGAAAAAAAAAAAAGAAAAAAAGTAGGTAGTGAGAAAACTAATCAAGTACTCGAGAAAGTGTAGAATCAAATAAACAACCGCGAGAATAAAAACTAATTTCGAAGGCAATGAAAAGAACGGGGAGGAAAGAAAGAAAACAAAGATGTGCGAATAGAAAATTTTTCACTTTACACGATTAAGAAAAGGTGATATGGGGGAAAAATGTTGAAAACAATGGCCTAGGAATTGTGATGGATTAATCTCTGGGGTAAATAGCCTACACGTTTTTTTGTGGGTGTAAAATTTATTGCGAGCAGAAAGCGAGTCGGATTGTTACAACAACGTGTACGCACTTAAAAAGGCGATGAATTGAATGATTTTCGCGGTTAAAAGTGTTTCATGTCTTTATTCGAACTTCTTTCACTTTAAACTATTGTACATCATGTTAGCAATGAATCTTGATTTCAACGAAGGAATTCTAAAGAAGGGCATTTACTACGAACTTTGTTGAGAATCGATTGCATCACCTCATTCTGATACCTATTCCGAAGGACTTTAAACACCCTACAATCACGTAACTCTGAAGTATATCCTTTTCCACCTTCTAACGAGCATTCAGGACAGGAATTTCGCTTTTCAAAGCATCCAAAACTCGAATTAAGCGTCTGTTTTCAAATTTATAAAGGAAAATCAATATTTATTGTAGAATCTTGATATTATGGAAAATGCATAAATTTACCACCGCGTTTTTCAATCCTCAATTTTAACACAACTTCGGAAGGAAAAGTTGGAAATCTTTGATAGATCTCTTCAACTTTCTACAACAGAGCTTTCCAATACAAAGGAGTCATCCTCTCTTGTTTTTAAATCAACCATTCCTATCTCACACTTTCTTATCTTCCGCATTCGTCTTCTCTAGCCCTACCCGTATTACAGTTATTTTTTCTACACTGTGTGTTAAAATCTGCATGTGTTTCGACCTGCTTCTTTGCTCGTCATAGAAACTCTGAAACACCTACACGATCCACCTACATCTTCTCTTTAGTCGAAGCATATCATATACTACGAGTGCTTTTGTATTTACCGAACTGACAACCCACAAATGCAGTTGAACAAAACAACATTTCTTTCGAGACAGGAATCGATTCATATTCGGTACGTTGCCTTTATTAACTTGCGGGACAGCTATAGGTGGAGAAAAATAAAAAGCCTCATTGAAATTCATTGACGTGATGCATGCAACTTTGTTTTTAAACAGTAGTGGGAATAGAGTACACGTGGCTTAAATCGTTGGTTTCAAACTTTTGAAGGTCTCACACCTCCGATGCAATGAACTGCTTCTTCGCCATCAGTTTGAAAGCACTTCTTTCGAGTAGAGAACATGGTACGTAATAATATTTCTATCAAAATAAATGACTGTGTTTCTCCGGCTTAAATTTTACTACTCTGAAAGCTGAGGTCCATGAACTCTACTGGGAACATCCAAATTTCTCTCGTTGTCCGAGAAGGATGAAAAATCAAACAGACTGAAGTAGATCGAAAGAGCAATCGTACATGACAAAGAGAAAAATATATTATATACATGAAAAAAGAAATGTGCAATGAGAGAAGAATTGAGAGGGGAGACGAGAGAATGACAGCACGTAAATTTGAGACGAGAAGGATGAACGAAGCAACATGTGAAAAAAAAAAAAAAAAAAAAAAAAAAAAAACACGATGAGTCTCTTTCATTATCTACGGCAATTGTGACGAGATAAAAACCAATTCTATAGACAATTTTCGAATTTCGTTTTTGATAATCGATTTTGATAATTTTATTAATGCTAATTCAATAAGCCGTTAGAATCGATGAAAGCCGAACATCAACAAGGTCGAAGACCGCCTCCTTTCCTGGAACCACAATTTATTGCTCATATAAACATAGGCTATAACGCACGCGTTCTCGCAACCATTTTGTGTCGGTTGCGTTGCACCAAACTCGCATATAATACTTGGAGTTGCGAGTAACACAAGCAGTCAAACGTCATTGCGTCACTGCTCATCAATTTAGCGGTTTTATTGAGTAACGTCTGAGTTGAGTAACTATACAGCGGCAGGTTGTATGATGTACCTCTGAGGCTTACAAATTGATGAGCCATCACGTCACCAAAATTTGTGTGTTGGGGGTAACGGAATGCATGAGTGTCCATTCAAATCTGAATGAAACGGTAAATGATTGGTAGGCTCTTGAAGGTTGACGGAAGATGTATGACGGTACGTGTTCTGACAACCACTTTGCGTCGGTAGCGTTGCACTAAACTCGCATATAATATTTGGTGTTGAGGGTAACAGAAGCAGCCAAGCGTCATAGCGACCGCGATAATCGATTTAGTGTTTTTGTTGCCCAGTAAACAAGTGGCTATAGATTGCGGATTCGATTTTATTCACCAAGTTTTGGCAAAAAAGAAGAAGAAACATGTCAGGAAGATTTAGAATGGTTGTAGAAATTCATGATTGAGCAGAAAAGGCGGTGTGTTGTGTAACGAAGTGCAGAGTTGACGTAGTGATATTGAACGTTCACGAGTTCATTTGTCCTATCGTAAGCACACCCAGCCATCGTACGAGCTGCGACCAAAGCAAACTTTTCCACGTCCTTAAATGTGGTTAAAATCCTCGATCTCTTCGGTACTACAATTTGCTTTTTACATTCATAGCTCGGTTTCAAAATTTCTAAAAGTTCCCGAAGTTGGTCAAAGTTTCCCCTCGAAACCACAAAGCTTTAGGTTCACAATTTTTCCAAATCCTCGAACTGGATCAAGGGCCGCCACTTATATGCTTCAATAATTGACCAATGCTTACTTTCCAAGATTATGAGTCTTCAAGGAAAGTTAGGTAGGAGTATTAGTCTGACACTGACTGTTCAATGCTGAAAATTTCATTTTCACCCATTTCCTAACTAATCCTTTTTGCGCGCTAGAAAATAAAAGAAAATTCAGTTCTCGTAAACATTAGAGCGTTCTTCTGAAGCAAGGGGTGAGAATATCATACAAACCCAATTTCGATATGTTATCTGACAGTATAAACTCTAATGATTCAGTTTTATCCCGTCGTCAAATACTTTATGCATGAGTAACGGAAGATGATGATGATCGGTCTACATTAAAAGATTCAAAAATAGGTCACGATACCGAAATTTCAGTTCATTTCATTCGCATTAGGCAGCGAGCCAAATAACTTTCCGGAAAGCACAGCTCGACATTAAATTATTCATGAAAATCAAGTATCGCGGAGTATTCTGTTGGAATTTCATTCGATAAACGCTCGATTAATTATCCACAATTGTGGCTCACGTTAAACAAACTGCTTCAGATTTTATACGAGTTCGTTCTGTGTCCGCCTCGAAGCTGTGTTTCAAACTTTGAGTAATATGCACGAGCGTGAAACAAGGTAAGAAGCATCTAAGGTGAATTTGTTCGAGACGGCTGAAAATAATTTTTTTTCCCAGGGAAAACTCGTTTGCTGAAGGTTATTTCTAAGAGAAATGATTGAATATAAAATTAAGTACGTTCACTCGCCGAGACGCGAAAATTGTCTTCTTTTTCTTACCACATGATGTTCCTCGAGCATTAAAAAATATCAACATAGCTTACGCTTTTCTCTCTCCAACAGATGGCCATTCGACTCTCGCTCTATCATATGTTAACGATCTTCTATCGAACGTAAATTAATTTAGACTGTTATGAAAGTACTAAACAGCCCACAGGACCGTGACGTCATAATATCGCTCTTATCCTTCATACAACATCAACGCCTCGTCTGGTATTACTTTCCTGCTATGGTAAATTAATAATCCACGCTCGACGTTTTTTCCTTGCACCACGCACGCGAATTTTGTCGCGAGTACAAATAACATCGTGCTCACCGTCTCGTGTATCGTTCCTACGTTGCTAAGCACTTAAAAAAAAAAAAGAGAAAAACGTATTTTTCACTCCCATACCGACCGCGCTAAGCCATTTAGCGGCTTCGAACAAAGAAATTGTATCCGTGATCTATAAAGATGCAGTTTTTTAAGCGTGACGCGAACAAAGCGGCGGAGAAGAAGTTCCGCGATTCGAAAAATGAAAGTCATCAAACAGTGGTGAAAGGCGAGACAGCGACAGCTCCCGCAACCACTGCAAATACGCCGGTCGCCTCAGTAGCGGAAACAATCGAACCAGAGCAAATACCCCCTCCAGAAACCGCGCAACCATCCTCCAAAGTCCCGGTCGATATTTCGCAGCAGACCGTAGCTCAATCCGTCAAAGGCGCGCCAGAAGAAACGCCAGCTGCGGATGCACCAACTATGGTGTCGGCGGCCACTGACACTGCGGCAACTGATGCGACACAAGCATCCGCTGTTCCTGGCGAAGCACCCGTCACAGAGAGTAGCGTGACCGCGCCTCTCACCTCGGATATAACCCATGGACCACTGCAATCTGTTACATCGTCTGTGGTTATTCAAACCAAAGGCAACACTCCGGGTAAGGACAAAGAAAAGGAGAAAATGGACGCCGCCTCTACGTACATGTACGGCCAAAAAGATGAACAAGATTACATTCCGGAGAAGAAACCCTCGTCTTCTTATTCGGATTCGCAACCGCGCACGAATCGCGCTCAAGAGCTGAGGCAGTCACGGAATTTGAAGCGTATCAACGAGGAGAAGATGATGAGAGAGCAGATGTTGAAGGAGCGTATCATAAAAGCGCGTTCTGAAATGGGCGAGAGTGACAGCGAGACGTCGGACGAAGAGGGCGAACCGATTCAGGCTCGTCTCATTCCAAAAAGTTTGTACCATAAACCGAAGATCCATGTACGCGAAACAGTGAGCAGCAAATTCCGCTATCTATTTAATAGAAAGCCGCCCGGTGTGACGGTATACTTTAAGCAGGCCGACGACAAAGATCCGAAGAAGAAACCACCTTTCGTTGTCGCGGCCGTTAATCATTGCTTTTAGATCTCGCGCGTTCCTTTCCAGCACAACCCTCTATTTATTTTTTTAGCTCTTCTCTTTAATTTTTTCTACTTCCTCTTCTCTTTGAATGTTATGTCGGTTGAACCCTTTTTTTTTTTCTTTTTTTTTTCTGCTAACATGTATATATGAAAAGACGTAAAGAAAGCACGTTTAACTCCGCTTAATCATTTATAATGGCGCAATTGCAATAGAAGAAGAACGAAGAATACGCTCCATCTTTTTCCTGTCGTAGAGAGTCGTAGCGAAAAAGCAACAATTGCAATCCGCATCCATTCACGTTTATCGTAGAGCACGTACGTCGTATATAATACAATATTACAGTATCAAGTTGAACGAGAAAATGTCGAGAAAATACAGACTCGCTCCCCTCCAACCCTACGTTGCCGTTGCGTTCTAGTATACGTACCTAACTCTCGGGTATTTACGGCGAACCGCGTATGCAAGACTATCGACGCAGGCGAGTGGAAAAGAAAAATCGAATCAGCTCCGGTTCCGATACACAAACCCTGAAGTAATTAAAAATTCCGCAGTACGATATAATACTCGTCTCGTGCATTGTGTGGAAGAGAATCGAGTGGTACGCTGGTGCAGTGTAACCGAGAGAACGACGTGATTTACTTTCAATACGGTTAAATTTACGAATTTAGTATTACGGTTTCGGAATAACGGAGTCGCTGCCGGGAGCATGTATGGCATTTTTATCTGGTTATTTTCGATACAGAACGGTGAAGTATCAAGTGCATATTATATATGTATAGTATGCGGCCAGCAGCATACTGCGGAGCGGAGGTCCGATATTTTAAAAACAGATACGCATTAATGGTACGTGATACACGTCACGGTGGCGATGGAACTTTCCGATGTGATGTGATTCCGGGGTTGAGTGGGGACGTGCAGACGCTAATGAAGGTATGCGGATAAATGTCAAACGCAGTGACAAAAAAGATAAAAAAAAAAGTACAATCAGCGTATTTTTCTGCATGTTTTTCCTTCCGAAATGTACGTGCGAGTATGCAAATTATGCGGAAGTTACTCTGTATTAAGTTAGCTCAAATAATCGAAAAACACAGAAATCCTCTGAGTTCAACTTGTGAGTTCAGTAGATGAAGAATAAGAAGCCACATGGTAATGATGAGAGGTGTCTTCAATATTGAAGTACGTACATTTCCATTTTCAACATAGTAAGTACGAAAACTTGTATCCACAGAAATAGCGGTTCCTCGAGTAATCTTTTAAAAACTGAAAAAGTAAGATATAGATATGATGAAAATACTCTGTGTAAGTCATTCTGGAGGAAAAAAAGGAAGCTTTATCTTACCAGATGGTACTTTGAGCTCGAATAAGAAAATCTCATCACAGAAATTCTACCCAATCAGTTCAGATCGGCACTGCCGTCTGATTTGACATCCTACTATTTACCGTCTTAACAAAACTCTTGTACTATCCAACAAGGACATTTTCAAATATCCTTCAACCTAGTTTGATATAACCACACTGTAACCTAAAGAACTCTCGATAAGATTTAAAAAAAAAAAAAAAAAAAAAAAAAAAACGGAAAAAATTAAAGCAGTCTACTTCCTTAGCTGCTCGGGCTTGTTTTTATCAACTCCGTTAATTGAGGCAAACAGAGAACCTGTCTTATATTCATCTCATTGTTTATACTCCTCCCCCCCCCCCCAAACGAAGAACAAACTTTGTTTCTCACCACCTTAAAAGCTCACGCTCAAAAGTCCAGATATAACTCTATACTCGATATTTTTTTCAATTTCCTCCCCTGTCATACATTACTCGAAAAAATGTTGGGTCCAACGTTTTTTCAGATGACGACAGCGCCCTGTCTGCCTCTTTTTCTTTTCTTCAACCCACTCCCCATACCACCCTCATAAAACAAGTTCCTTGTTAGAGACTCGATCACGAGCAGGAGATATGTTCCATTGCCCAATTAGTCATCTTCAACTCTGATAAATGAATGAATTCCAACTTTTGAAATGAACATGAACTATCAAAGGTATTCCTCCAAATATTTTCGACGCTGAATACGATTCCATTCGTCACTTCTCGATATCACCTCTCATTACCGCGCAATACTCATGTTTAATTACCGCGACTCGTTGCGGCTCGTGATGTATCTTACCGAGCTCAACAATTCCAACGCGCGAGAAAGTATACTTGCCTTTCGCAAAGAAGCGCGGGATCTAAACAAGAGTATAACACGACAATGAAGGATAATATCAAAAAACGAAAAATGGCATTGTACACGAATTCTGCGTCGGAAATACTTCTAGAAGTACCCCGTAACACAACGAATTTCCTTATTTTTCATTTTTTTCGAAAAACTAGCAAATAAAGACCCACTTAGGAAACATTAAGAATCAGTGAAAAGAACCTCTCTCAATCTTTTGTACATCTCACTTTCAAAAATTTACGAACAGTTAACGATAACAAAGTTTCTGAAAATCATCACCCATGTTAAGAGAGTTGATTTCTTTTTTCTTCTTTCACCATGTTTTCATCCACGTGCTCGGTAGCGCTCCTGGCGGAGCTCGCGAATAGTTTCAAAAATTTGAAATTCGTCCATACCTATGTGTAATCGATTAGAGTCGATTATTAGGTCGATATTTTTTCAAGTCTCATTCCTGATAATATATCTTCATGTATAGCTGTATGATCGGAATCCCTCCCCCTCCCCCCATAAATATAACATGGCTCGAAATTTCCCGAACACGCTCGCGCTCCACTCAGAACCACAGTTTTTCACATACACAGAGCTCGAAGGTCCAAATTGAATATCATCGGAAATAATTTGAGGGTGATGAGGTGTAAGTAGCGCACTGGAAATTAAGAAGATTTCAAGTATACCATTTTAATTCATTAGTTTGCTTACAAGAGTACTTTCGTGCGTTACTGAAGAACAAGGTCTTAAACATGGGGATTCTCATAGTATAACACTAGCTACAACAATGCTGCATTGTGATTGGTTGACTCTTTAATCCATTAGCTATGTTTTTATTGGCTATACCAGGGGTGCCGTCACCTCATTGGTCGTTTCTATTCTTTCCCTCTCGTCCAATCATTAAGCTGATTAATCTTTAGCTGTTCAACATGATTACATTGTTCAAAAGGCTAACTTTTCTCCTCTCTGCCTTTGCAATCTCCATCTGTTCTCAGAGTTTTCTTTTTTACATGTATGTTCTCAAATATTCCTCAATATTGCGTTGTTCTACACTGTATTCTTTGCCAAACAGCGACTTCCTATCTTCTCACTTTCCTGATGTCGAACTTTCTCCCAGTCTCACCCACGATAGATGCTTTCTTATTGTTCACAACTGAGCTCCCATCTGGTCATCGCTTATTCTCTTCACCATGGGCGGGTTGTTACGGATACCTACATCTACATCATAACCACTGAATACCTTCATCACCTAGTTTGTGCGCTTCCCTATGTAAGGTACTGATTCAGAGACATCCTCCCTGTGCTATCATGAGTTTCCTTCTTTGCTATCATTTTCCCCGGGACTCCCTCAACCGCGCTTCCAGAGTAACTGATGGCTGCTGCCATATGCTTTACCATCTCGATTTCTTTCCTCTTCTCTTCAGAAATGCAATCATTGCGTCCACCTTTCGTAACTGATCCCTCCACACCATCTCGTATAACTGCTCCCTCATTTTTTCCTCCTGGTATAATTTCCGGTCCTTTTTACCGTTCGTTCAATAAGATTGAAACTATCAAAAAAACTCCAATTCTGTAGCCCATTTCAAACTGTCTTTAACTGCGCAGCGCAAAGAAGTTACCCTCACCGGAAGAATACTTCTAAGATTGAACAAACAAAATTGACAATGCAAAAACCGCAGAGTCGCAAGGGCTTCTGGATCGTATTAATTCAAAGTTACCCTTATCCGTCTCCGATCCACCTATTTCTATAACATCATCGAATTCATATTCATCCTTATTGTTCGTGTCTGCCAATTCCGAACTCTTAACTCCAAGTGCAGTTGCAAGGCTCCTTAATTCAATGAAAACGAAAGAAAAAAATTGTTGTCATTAGTCATTACTGTCTATAAAAATACTGAAAATAAATCCAACTTTCTACATTTT
Source organism: Aspidiotus rigidus (assembly GCA_035079385.1). NCBI lineage: Eukaryota > Metazoa > Arthropoda > Insecta > Hemiptera > Diaspididae > Aspidiotus > Aspidiotus rigidus. The sequence continues at coordinate 21,388,151 of JAVHKY010000025.1, read as the reverse complement.
TATAAACTGTATTGATCATCATAACTTCGATGTGAAATTTCAATCGCGTAAAAGAGTTTTTTTCATTTCTAAGACGTGCTCGGTCCGTGTCTTTCATCCTTAATTTCTCACTGGATACACGCTATCGGAATTTGCAGCGCACAACCAGAATACGGATCGTTTGTGAGATGAAAACCAGAAGAACGCGAAAGAGAATTATCTCGGAAGTCTTCTCGATGGAGCGAATAGCTGTTGTACACATACCTTTTTTCCTCATCCCCCGCTCCGTTCAGCTGCTACATTGTAGATGAGGTTATGTGTATGCATGCATCACTCCCAGGACGCTCGTATGTTTCTGTTTTCTGTTCACACGAAGCAGTAAAAACTTTTCTTTCAACATACTTTTTCGGTCGAACACGCAAACTTTTAATAACTTATGCATTGGTTAAAATGAGTTATCGCGTAGATGCTGATAGACTCGTACGGTACACGCCCCCGACCCCTCCCCGTTGCCGTCGCAGCCGAAGCAGTAAATTAATATCGGTATCGCATCGGTGACTCGAATTCGGAAAGTTTCGGTCGCTTGTTATAGGGCGCACACCTTATCTGCGAATAATAACATGCAGCACGCTACTACAAACATCGACAAGATAGTAACGGGATAAGAATGCGTGCTGGCGGAATCGTCGCGGTCTCCTCGAGGGAATTTAGGTTTTCTCGGTTTGAAAAAAGTTCGCGCGAAATTTTAACCGGCTTTCGGGAGATTTAATTTCCAAGTTGACGCGTAAGCCCCTCTACGCTGTTTTTCCTTCTGATATTCTGTATACAAAACTAAACGACTTGGATTTAATACGAATAATTTGAATCGAAGTTTTTTTTTTTTTTTTTTTTCATTCTTCTGGTACTCGAAAACATTTGCGATAAGAATGTTGATTCATCAGTCATTGGTTATTTCTCGTTTCGACGAGGAAAAAAAATTGTAGCGATGAAAAAAAAAAGAGTGCGATAACGCGATGCGGCGGCAATGTAGCGTTTATTGTACCTAGCAATTATTACGTTTTACTACTCTAGGGAAAATAACGCGCGATTCTCACTTCCGATTTTCGTTGAGGAGGAATAGAAATTGTTCAATAACATTCTTGCAGTTTTTTTTCAGATACTTAAGGGACGATGTACAAGCTTTCTGAATCTACAATGCATCTCATTTAGGCTACCTTTCTCTCGCATCCAGGAAAACAGAGGAAAAGATTTTCTGTTTATTATACATAGAAGTAATAAGTGTATGAATTGGAATACTTTATTGTCGATATCTATTCATCATGATTCAAATAGAGTGGCAAAATGATAAGATGGTAGAGATTCATTGGTTTCATGTTACACTCTATTTATCAACCAGAATAGCGCTGCAATCGCCATGTGAATTTTTTACCAATGAGTTAGAAATAAATTACATGGGCGCTTACAGAGCCATACGCCTCATTGGTTGGGAAGCGGAGAGTCAGCGAAGAGTTGAATATCCCTTCGTTGTACGAGAGTCGTCAAATAATGCGGGTCACTTATCCATTGGAGCGCTACAGTCGACAAAATCGAAAACGGGAATAGGACAATTTTTCCGCAGGATTTTCGGTTGATTTATCTCAATGTAAGTCGAGAACGAGCCATAAGGCGGGGGGACGAAATTTGTACAGCTTTAAATTGCCTATAATACAGTTCATCCAAAAAATTAGTTTTGATCGATGAGAAAAAAACTTGTGCGTTTGTCCACAAGCTACGTCAGTGACCATTGTTTCGTTTTTATCGGGCGCCATTCTAGCGCTGGTAGGGTTTATTACACCCATGAACAAATTTCAAACTTCCAGATTGAACATGAACTATTGGAGCTCGTATTTCTGGAGGTATTTTTGACGCTGAGTACAATACCATTTGCCGTTTTTTGATATCTCCTCTAACTATTACCCATGTTCAGGTCCCGCGCTTCATGGCGACAAGCAAGTGTACCTCCTGGGGCATCAAAATCTCGTCACCCGATAAGGTAAGTTACGCGTCGCAACAAATCGCGGCGAATAAACGTGAGTATTACATACTAATGCGGACATTTTCGGTAGATGAACGATAACGCCGTAGTAACTGTGACACCACGTAAGCTCGTCGATTAAGACAAAAAAAGTGGACGACTCAATGAAACTTGGGTCAAGAAATAGGTTTCTGAGAAAAATTGAGAGGCATCAATTCGGCATAGAAGAAATTTTAATGTATTACATATATAAATTTAATAATAGTTTGAACGTCCTGTCGACTCCACTCTACAGAGCACAGGCTTGGTCCTGACACCATCGCGAGCTGAGAGAATTAGAAGATCTTCTTCCATTCTTGCCACAGGAAGTTTCACATGCATTCTTCAATAACTTCGAAAAAAAAAAAAAAAGAAACAAAAAGGCCGGTTTTCAAGAAGAGGGAGAATATCCAAGAGTTGAAAGTGGACTTTTGAAAGATATTATTATCGATTCGTCAAAAAAGGGAGTCGGTACAATATGATTATAATCATGGAAAGAAATACGAATGACTCTCCACAGAAGTGAATCGTTCGGAAATTATGACTAAATTAGAACAATTTGTCTGACTTCCTGTTTTCTGGATAACGTCGTGGCACGACCACAATGCAGTTGTTCTTCTTTAATTCTCATACTTTGACGCCACCGATCTGAATTCGCATTAATTTACCGGCTTCACGTGTGGTACAGAATATTCTACTACGCTATTTTGAAAATATATGGCTTTTTTTTCTAGCTTTCAAATTATTCCAACATTCTATTTTCGCGAATTGAAGAAAGCGAGAGAAAAAAATTACTGTATAATAGAAATTAAAACGAACGTTAAAGCGAAGTAAGAAATGAGGAGAGTTAAAGGCGCGAGAATAAATTACGACTTGGGAAGAAAGAGAGCGAGAGAGAGAGAGGGAGGAGAGAGAAAAAAAAGGGGAGCGAAATGAAAAACGAGTGAAAAAAGAGACGTACGGAGTAAAAAATTCTCACGCGTTATTCGACGTCCTGTACCGTGGAATTCATCTAGCCTGATCTAATTCCCAGTTGTCATTACAACATTGTGTACCGCCTCACCGACCTCGGGGCATAAGTTTTAAATTACTACTCGAGAGTGCGTAACTTTTACGAGACGCTAACTTTACGCAGAATGGAATGAACGAGCTAACAAAAGAGAAGTTAAAAGTTTCAGTTTATATAAATAGCTGTAGACTATTTGAGCTAATGGTTTCCACGTAATTTGCATATATTAGTCGTCGTCCGCGTATATGGTATAACGAAGACAGAAAAATACGCTGATGCGACGTGGTGCTGGTACCAATTGTAACTTTATATCTTTCAGTCGTTGCGTTTGCCATTTTGCCCCCTTTTGCCCCTGTCTGCCTTTTCGATGTCGGAGTCGCATCGTATGGATGAGAGTAGTGTGTCTCCTTCGTCCTAGTATCGCCGCGGTGACGAGTATCACGTTCCATTAATGCGTATCTGTTTTTAAAATATCGGACTTTCGCTCGCTTCGTCAGCGGCATGCTGAGCGAGCACTACCGTAATACTTTACTTCTGTACATCGGAAATATAACTAGATGAGAATGCCGTATGCGCTCCCGGAGGTTACTCAGATTTGTATATTTGAGCGCATTAAAAGCAAATCACGTTTCTCTGTTGGTTACGTTTGTTGCCATTCTCTAGGAACTTATGACAGTAATGAACAACATGTGGTTCTTGACTGAGTTGAACGGGTTCGTAATCCAAGCCCCCCCGAAGTGAGGTTCTGACACGAAAATGGTCTCTGTAATTCGTGTCAGTTCGTTCTAACAATATTGCAGAATTAGTCGGTATCTCTGATTCCTTTATCAGAGCATCAGCGCAGCACCCAGAGATGGGAATAGCCTAAAAAAGGTGTGCTAACTTTGTATCAATTTTTATAGCCAATTTCAGAAGTTGTAAGCGACCCCTATCCTCTGTAAAACCTGTTCCTCCCAATTCGTGTTTCAACCTAAAGCTGTATCGAAATATGAGGCTTACCTCATTTGTTCCATCAATTTTACATTCTACAACCATTTGCCATCACCTTTGTCAGATCTTCCCGCAATTTAGGATAGCCCCTGATGAAACAGATTAAAGGGTACTCAAAAAAATATGTCTGGTTTACGCCAATAAGTGGTGTCACTTTCCTAGTCTTTCTGAGTTCCCTTTTATAGCTTTTATAGTCTGTTGAAGTTATGGGATCTCTTTCTGAACATTAATAAAGTCTGTCTCGCTAGATTCATATTTTTCTACCTAGAAAATTTTTTCCTCAAGTCAAGAACAACGAGAATTTCCACGAAGTCCTTCCCTGACCTGAACTCGAGATAATGCTGATTTCTCGTCACGAGTTTACAACAGGAGAAGAGCCACTTCGTAAATTCACATTCTAATGTTCGACCAATTCGATGCGGTGCTGAAGTCGATCACTCATCACGAGTCCACAACAGAGGACCAGCTTTTCGTTAATAATCCATCCATCGCCGAGAATTTTCGCACATTGAGGCTGTAGTCAACAGAAGGTCAGCATTTCGGTAATTTTTCATCTATTGTCTGACACAACGAGAATTTCCCAACAGTTCCCTGCTTTGATCATATGCGGGGCTGTGGTCAATGTTCTATCTCGAGTCCACAGCAGAAGACCACGTAACACAAGCCTTAGAATGGAAATTTCCCTACATTTTACAGCTTCGATCATACGCGGGGTAAGAGTCGATTCTTACCGCGATTCATCACCTAACATAACAAGAATTTGCGCACATTTTCCCAATTCAATCAAACGCGAAGCTGTAGTCGATAGCTCACCGCAAGTCTAGAAAACCAACTTCTTGGCAACATTCTCTCTACTGTCTGACTCAATGAGAATTCTCATCAATTTGATTAGTGTGGCATGATCCATTATTATTTATTTATAAAATTTTTTGAGAATGGTAAATGGAAAATGGTAACTGGAATGGGAAAGGGAGAGGTAAATGGTAAAAAAAATTTAGAAAAATTTTATGTATAAGTAGCAAACGAAAAATCTTTCGTTACATTAACTTCAATAGTTAATTCATTTAGAGCGGATGTAAAAGAGATGATAAGTTTTAATTTAGAAAATTTAAAACATTATTATGAAAATCAATCAACATCAGATATTGCTAAATCATACATGGACTTGATCAAAGAATTTCATAAAGGAATTAATGAGAACAATTTTGATGATGAAACTAAAAAGAATTACAGAAAGCTTGTTAATGCAATTTTTGCTCCTGCTTGTGAAGCAAGATGTAATAATATACTTTATCAAAATTTATTAAATGATTTAATAAATCTTCTGAATAATAGTAAACACTTGAAAGAAGAGAATAATCAATGGGTTGGACTTTAGAGCACAGCATAAAAGATGGTTTACGCAGTGGTAAGAATGTAATCACAGCAAAATGAGGATCCCACAGCAAAGAAAATAATGCACAGTAAAAGGTCGCATTAAACAGCAAATTGAGGATTGCGCAGCAAATAATATTTACAACCTCAAAAAAAAATTTGAACAGCAAAATGCGTTAATTCAGCAGTAGACTGCTAAAGTAAGAAAATGAAATAAAATCAGTCAAAAGTCTAAAATATAATAAAATCCGCCGAAAGTCTAGAACAAAATGAAATCTGTCAAAAATCTGAAATAGAATAATATTAAATGAAGTTGAGGAGACTGGAACCCTGACTAGAACGGAGAAATAAAACATAATAATCATTGCACTAACAGAGCTTCCTTTGCCTTTGCGGGGCGCCCTCAATTACGTTTCTGCCCTAGGGGTACATTTTTTGTCTGAGGAGAAGCGTCACAAAGTTGGAGGTGGATGAGCATACCCAGAGAATGTCCAAAGAGTGTTTGCATGTTAAATATTTTGGAAAAAAGGGACATGAACAAAAAATCCGAAGTGTCATTAAAATTAATACAAATTTTCCAAACCCCATACTGATATTTTTTGAACTCATCAAAGCTATTCCACCCTTTCTTTTTTGAGATCATTGTAGGTAGAAGCTTCTTTGATATTAGCCGGCCAAAACTGCTCAATGTTGTATAAAATACCGTAGTCGCTCCTTCCTCTTCATCAAGTTTTAAGAATTTTGTATTCTTGCAATGACATGTACGTGAATCATCTTTTCGAAGTTCAGAACTTAATCTTACTGTTCTTGAAGTTGCCTATCATGATGTTTTGGAAGGCAGGCTTATTTGTGTCAAAAACTGAGTGATTTGAGGTGAGAGAAATTTAATTGCTGTTGAGCATTGACTGTTCATTTCAATATTATTTTGCTGCTGAAAAAAGATCATTTTTAATGTTCCACTAATTCTATTTACTGTGTACCATTGCTGTTCATTTCTTACATTTTTCAACTGTTCTCTCATTCCTTTCTGCTGCTCACAGATTTACTGTTCAAACATTCTCTTTTGATGTGCGATTATGATTAAGCCATAATCAATTGAAAGAAGAAAATGATAGATTGCTTAAAAAGCTGTTAAATATGATTCTGGTTTGGATATTTCTAAAATAACAAAATCATTCAATTTATTACCAGTTTCAGAATTAATGAAAATTCAAAAGAAGGTAGATGAAATGAAAATAGATTTTGGTAATAAATTCACAAGAGTTGCTGTCAAAGATTCAGATATTCATCTAAAGATAAAACAGAAAGAATTTATGCAAAGACCAGTGAGTCTGAAAAATCAGTCATAAATCAAAAACCTAAGAAATAAAAATCTTGAACTTAGAGGTCTAGGTCTATTTTGAACGATTATATTATTTGAATGTTTATTTTCATACCTATTTTAGAAAGGTTTTATGTCTATTTTTGGAAGGATTTTATGTCGTTTTTTATGTTTGTTTTTGGAAGGTTTTAGGTCTATCTTATTCTTAATAAATTTCTCAAAAAAAAATATATATTCTATATAATTAAGAAGAATGGATTCATCTAAGAAGATTATTTCAATTTGTAAAACAATACCAAATGTTTCATTTATTGATGTTTCAGCTATTGAAACTGGTGAAGTTCATCTATGTACAAAATGTATGAAATTAAAAAAAATAATGACTTTGGGAAAAATCAATATTGGTGTAAAGAATGTAAACATTTATTAATGAAAAAACCAAATGATGAATTAAAATTAGTTGACAAAGTGTATGAGTGCGGGAAGAAAATAAATATAAGAAGTTATAATATACTCATCTAAAATCAAACTCACGCAATTAAAAAAAAAAAAATGAAATTCGAATTCCCAGGTCGAGTAGGTTTTTTTCTGTAATTTTGACAGTATTTTAAGGCAAATGTTCAAGTTCCGAGGAGCCCGGACCCCTTGACACCATTCCTAGTGCTACACCACTGAAAGTATGATTTTGTGGAACACCTTTTGAAAGCTCTATTAAAAACCAATATTTCAATTTTCTAATTTGGTAGACGCTCTATGTGGGTAAAAGGCGTCTATGATTTGCTCCATAATATCCGGCTACCACCCGCACCCTACTACGCGGGTATATCCGGCGGTGACAACTGCAGACCTTTCACAAATTGGCATTTTTATTGGTCCACCAGTAAATGGCGTACCCCTTCGCGCCCAAAAGTCCAGAAACCTTGCCTACAGCTATAATGAGCTTATGGTATTGTATGTGACTGAAAAGCACGTGAATATAAGAGAAAAAAAAAATTTATAAATAAAGAAGTACACAACGGCGACTTGAGAGGAGTTCGAGAAAAATTTATTAAAATAAGTTAATCTTCCGAGAGTTGAGCTGCACGCACACAACAAACAGGCCAAGAAGGAAAACAACGACAAATTTATCCTTGTAAAACTCTGCCGATGTCATTTTTGAAATTCCGTAAGCTGGACCTCGAAAGTCAAAATGAATCGCTACATTCTTCGTACTTAGATTATCTTTTGTGAAAGCTGCTTTCTGTTTTCACTTACAAGTACGAGTTAGGTGCCCGAAATAAATTTTCGTTCCTTTCCGAAGAAGGAAAAGACAGAGAGCAGATTGCTTTTAGCGTTTTGTTTTATTTTCTAAAATTCTTCTCATTTTCCACATTCTTCTTACTCTCAGGATTCGCGCTGTAGCCCGCAAGAATGATGAAAACTCGTATATTATCCTCATGTATTCTGTATCACATCGAATACAAGTTATCTACCTGTAAAGTAACCCATCGTTTGACCTAACGAACGGACTCGGCGACATATATCAGGTTTCGCGCTCAGAAATTTACAAATTCCTTAATTTATCGCCAGCACCATCGCATCGTACGACCAGCAAGGAGATGAGCGAACTGCACACAAATTTATAACGTTCACTTTGCTAAATGGCGCAGAAACTATCGATTATATTGGCGAGTGTTCGCACGTATTTTTATAATATGCGTTTTTAAAGAAAATCTCTTCCTCTGACGAGCTCCTCTTTTCTTTCCCTATCTCGCCGCGTATTAGTTTCTTTTTTGTTTCAAGTTTATATTCCACGTGTAAAATACATTTTGTATGTAATATGTATACGGAGGAATACTACGGCGCGCTTCTATTCTACGTACAAAATAATTATGATCATATTCTTGCTTTTCATCCTCGTTAGTTTTACGTTTCCTGTTTCACGTTTTTCTCTCCGCCTTCCTCATCTTGGTACTCGTGTATAGAAAGTTTAACGAGCAAACGTCAACGACGTAAAATAAATTCTCGATGAAGGAGAAAGAAGAAGAAAAAGAAAAAAAAAACGCGGGAGGAACGAAAAGAAGAAAAAAACCACAAAAATATCCTTGATTGTTCGAGAATAAAAATAAGGAAAAATTATTTATCTCTTTCGCATTAAACTGCTGAGAAAGTAAAAGAAATCGTTGCCGGGTATTTTCACTCATTTATCATCAAGGAGTTTTCAAAAGATTCTACTCGTCATTTTTTCGCCTCGAGTCTCGACTGCGCTATAACTTATACCCGTAATGAATGCAGGTGTGTTCTCTACTTCTTGTCGTAGTATAATACGACCGCGTTTTTCACGCGACGAAATTAAATATAAATTAAACATTCGATGGATATTTTCACGCCCCGCGCACGCCACCCACGCTCCAGTCGTCTTCGACGCGTCCTAGTATAGCACTCGAAAAACTTTTTCACTTTTCACGACAGTTCTTTGGCTCGTTTTTTGAACTTGACAAAAGACGTAGGCTACCGCGCGATACCCCCTTCTTGAGTTTTCTTTTTTTTTTTTTTTTTTTCCAACAAAGAACAGGGAAATCGCATCTCCAACATGCAAATAAAGAGAGAAAATGATGACGGACGTAAGCATGTGGTACCACGCAGAATGAAAGTCGCCAACGGCCCTTCCTCCTAATAAAACTCCCTAAAGCGATCGTATAATGCCAAATGTTGGAACGAAATTACGCGGAAAAAATACAGGCGTCAGTCGCCAAACTCGTAAATCCACTCCATTGTTAGAATGCTGCTTGGTCGCACACAGCATGAGATTCATGATACAGTTGTTGGGTCGATTCAATTTCTTAGTACGCGAATGGAAATTCGAACGAATTTATTTGTCGCAGACCGAATCTCTAACCACGTACGACAACCGAGGAAAAGGAGTAAGACGCACGGGAAGAGAGGAAAGAAAAGAAAGCGGGAAAGCATATTTTATAGAATTACAGGTTCGCATTAGAACACCTGTGTATAAAGGAAATTGGTACTCTCAGCATCGATCTTATTTTCTGCACAGTAATCGAGAGGGACGTAAGCGACAAGAATGAAGAAAAATACTTACAGTTTTTTTCGAAAATGATACAAAACCATAGCCTTTTGATTTTAGCGTTTGAGGATCTCGTACAACTCTGCAGTCTCTGAAACGAACAAAAAGAAACGAGGTGAAACAATTACATTATGTATAAAGTTCTCATAACAGGCTACTTTATGGCTAGCAGAGATAAAAATTCTATGTAAATGCTTCGTATGATTTTTTTTTTCTCTACCCTTCGCAGAAATATGAGAGAAGTTTTATTTGCACCCTCGCAAGAGGGTAGTAAGAGCCGAGAACAGTTAAGGAAAACAAAATGCTCACTTTTGTTTTGGAAAATTACTATATGTACTTGTATTTTCCATTTTATGCGTACATGGGCGGATGGGCGCCAACACTTGAAGGTCTCCTTCTGTTTTATGGGTTAAATTATTCGTCCATTTGCAAGAGGGTGGGTTGCAATGATCGAGATTGAAAAGTAGGCAGGCATATGGATATTAAAAATACGAATAGAAAAAATATTTCGGTTACAAATTGTACCGTCTGACATAACTTACGCCTTTTCCTCGAGAACGTTAAGAAAAATAACGGTGCCCTTACAAGAGAAAGATACCCGCAAAAAAAGTCAGAAAGAATTTCAGCTTTATAAAGGCAATAACTAATAGAAAAAGAATAAAAAAGTGGAAAAACAACTACGTCGCGAAGACCGAATTTTCGAAATAATGTCACGAAATATATCTCTTCTCTCTCCCGTGAGAATACTGTTCAGCTTAAATTGAAAGGAATGACTTGTCTTCCCAAAAACAATAACATGCCAAACATACTTCCTAACTGATTTGAGAGCATTAGAAATTCAATCAGACACATGCGGCTGTTTTCAATCACTTTTATTAGAACCTATGCGTATATGTTTGTATATGTATAGGTCTTGAAATTCAACGATACTCGCTCTCTCTTCGTCAGCAGAGGCTGTACTATTCATCTTCGTCAAATTTACATTCCTCAGTATCGAGTATTCGACGTTATGGTGTTATATCGCATTTTGAATATTCATTATTTCGTCGATCACTTTCCAATATTTTGAGAATCAGAAAAATTTAGGCCGGTAATCTGCCAGGAGCGCCAAAAGTGACAAAATTAAAAGAGGGGTACGGAAGATTTTTTCTCTTGAATATTAATTGAGTCAGTATCTTGAAATAGGTTGAAAGCAAAACCATCTAGCGTCAGAATTAGGACAACAAAATTTGTAGACTGATTTAAGGGGAGTTTCAGCCCACACAACCCGCGCTGCTAATTCATTGCCCCTTTTTTGGTGATCGCGATACTAGCGCTCACCGGTTCGATTTATAAATTGTAAGAAACTCCATTCATGAAAATGAATACATGGAATTTATTCATTTATTTATATTAGAGTGCCCTCCAACAGCCGATCGGTCAATGACAGGAGGGCACCATAAACGAAAAAAAAAAAAAAAAAAAAAAAAAAAAAAAGAGAGAGAGAGAGAGAGAGAGAGAGAGAGAGAGAGAGAGAGAGAGAGAGAGAGAGAGAGAGAGAGAGAGAGAGAGAGAGAGAGAGAGAGAGAGAGAGAGAGAGAGAGAGAGAGAGAGAGAGAGAGAGAGAGAGAGAGAGAGAGAGAGAGAGAGAGAGAGAAACAAAATAAAAATGATAGGGAAATAATAAACAAACAAAATAAAATAAAACATAATTCAAAAAAAAAAATAAAGTAAAATAAAAGAAAACAATGATAATATGTCAACCACTAGCCACCCCAACCTTGGTCCCATGTCCAATCCCCCAACCCCTTCCACAAACCAATCATTTCAAAGAATAAACAATAGAAACCAAAAAAAATATAAATGAATAGAATATAGATATACGTAATAATATTTACAGATATATGGAGGCCATTTGATCATAGGGGTGCGGACAAGAGCAAACTGAGAGATTTACGATATAGAAGAAAAAAAAAAATTAATAAAATAGATGAATAATGAGCAAATAAGGAATGAGCAAGCATTATCAATTTGTTTCTGAGTTCATGAGGACTGGCGTCAACTTGCTGCCTAACATTTTTCTACTGTTAAAAAATATATCAATTATGCGGTCTTCTCTAAAACACGGTTCAACAGAGACAGGACACGCTCAATCTGCTTTGAAGTGATTTATCCGCAACTAATCAATAAAATAAAGATACAACCTAGCCTTAAACGGTCATCAACTTGAGACTTCAACTTTGGTCAGCATGATATTGAAATCAATTCATCCTCAAAATCACCAAAATTCAGCCCAGTATGGTCCCCTAGGAGCGCTACAATCGACAATGTTGAAAATGGAATCTGGACAATTTTTTGTCCAGTATATTGATAGAGTTGGTGTCTCAATATAGGTCGAGAAAAAAACAAATTAAGAGAACAAAATTTGTAGAACGTAAAATTTCCTAAAAATTACTTTCTCATAGAAATTTATTTCTACTGATTCAAATGCATCTACCGCCTGCCACCCACTCTGCTCATCAATTGCGTTTCATGCCTTCAATGCAACACTAGCGCTAGCCGGTTTGAAAAATCAATTATTTGGGGTTATTTTGCAATTAGTAAAATATAGAATAAAAATACAACTCAGCTCAAATTGGTCATCAACTTGCAACTTCATTTTGATAAGAGTATGATAATGCAAAATCAACTTATCTCCAAAACCACCAAAATTCAGGCTGATCATCAGCTAGTAGCGCTACAATCGACAAAGTTGAAAACAGAATCAAAAAGATTTTTCCTTTCGAATAATTGAGTCAGTTATCACAAAATACGTCGAAATTGAGAAAACAAAATTTGTAGAGCGTCAAATTTCCAACACGTCACCTTCCTATAAGAATGGATTCTGACTAATTCAAGGACAGCTTTTGCCCACCACCCGCTCTGCTCATCAATTTCTCCATAGTCGTTGCGCGCAATACTAGCGCTTACCGGATTAAAAAATCAATATTGTTTTGGGATTCATTTGTGAGTAGTAAATAAAATAAAGCATGATGGAGTAAAGATACAACTGAGTTCAAAGTGATCAATTTATTTTGATAAGTGTGATATAAAAACCAATACACCTACAACATTACCAAAATTCGAGCCGGTAATTCGCTCGGAGTGCTACAATCGACTGTCCTGAAAACAGGAAGACGATCTTCCCTAAGAATTCACTCTCGCGGCTGGCACAACGAGAGTTATTGCACTCTTACCCGTCTCCATTGATCAGGAAGATTTTTTCTCTTGTACATTAATTGAGTTAATGCCTCACAACAAATCGTAAAACAAAGCCATTCTAGTGGAAAAATTAAGAAAACAACTAGTACTCAAAATCAACATCAGTAAATCGTCGACCCAATTTCAAAATTGACTGTCAATTTGTTGACATGAAGAGGTCTTATCTGTGCGATTATAAGGGAGAAATTTTGTAATATGTCACCAAAAAACGTGACTCGGATGAAAGGTGGGTGAAATAACTGCGGTGGAGTTCAACCCTATGCCTGACAAGCCCAACATGAAGACAGGCGGACACGCTTTCAGAGCGGGTTTGTTCAATTTAAAGAATCCGAACTCCACCGATTGTTCTTGATCTACATTAAGGACTGCCATGGGAGGTGACCAGAATATGGTGAAGGAAGATCGGCGCAGACTGAGATACTCGGGACTTCACAACCCTGATCCTTGTTCACTGTTCACCCTGACTCACATGAGATTAGAGACCATCTTGGAACGCAACCTGAATATGGTTGGAGGAGTGGAAGGGGCTACGCAAGCATAACATTCGGAAGTTCAGCTTAGTTTTTAATCTTCTGGTCAAAGTAGGGTAAAGTAGAGAATTGTCGAGCAATAATCAATGTCGGCGTACAGTTGATTCAAGATTTGAATTAAGGATTGCTTCAAGTGAATTCAAAGTTGAATAGTTTACATTTTCAGAACACTGCGTACCAACTTCTTATCGACGTAAGGTGTGAGGCTGATAAAGAATCAGGAGAGACTGACTAGAAATCGACTGGAGATTGACGAGATCAACGTTGCCATACAGTTGATTTTGAGAGGATTTTCACATCAATTTGATATCGGTATACATTCTCAGACCACTTCATACGGGCTATTTGTCGAAGAGCAACTGATTTTAGATCGACTAAAAGTTTGAAGAGCCTACTTGAAATTACGTATCATGCAAAATGGGTTGAAATGGAATCGACCTTATTCGACGCTATTTCGATTGAATACTGAGGTGGCTGCTAATAAGGTTGTGCACTGAGGTCGAGTATGAGCTATGAATTGGGCAGAATACAGGGGAATTCATTCGGTGGGGTCAGGAGAGTGACTGAAGGTAACCTAGAACCGTCGATACGGGTCCTTTTTGGGATGCACATCACTTCTCTCTCTCGTGGTGTACCCTGAGAAATACTAGATGAAGAGGACAATCTTCGTATCAAAACAGATCACAGACCAGAAAAGTAGTGTAGATGTACCGTAGACCACACACTAAAATTTGTGAGATTATGAACCTTCTTCTTATGAGTAATAACACGTAAGATTTTCATTCACAATTTTGTTCGCAAATCTAGCGGTTAGATGGGTTTTGTCTGAGCAATGCTCGAGGGTGAATGATGCTTAATCTTACTGTCCAAGATTACATCAAAGATGATCGCAGTCTCGCAAGTGACACTCAAAAAAAAATAAAAATAAACGAAACAAAAAGCAAACCTCAACCACCCGTGGAATAAAATCAACTTGTCCTCGACCCTTTTCTAGTTTTCCTTCGTCGAAAATAAATTCGTAGTACCTACCGGAGTACTACGCGTTACAATTTACCAAAAAGAAATTTGATTGGAAAAGTTTCCAATGAACTTCGAATTATAAAACTGGGTCTCGTTCTATTGCAAATGTTTTTCTATCCTTTTTCATTTTGTTTGGGCTGGTCAGTTCTTTGCCACAAATCTTCATAAGTAGGTCAGGCCACAACTTATCAGCTTATATTCTTCTTCTTTTTCCATATTCTATTTCCCTTTCAAAATATTCTTCCTTCGACAAAATATAGGGGGAAAAAAACCTAGCTTTACACGAATGGTCCGCTACTTAAATCAATTTTTGTTTTTTTTCTTCTTCTCCACTCACTTCAATTCACGTTTCGCGAATTGAATTTCCAACAAAAAGTTTGCTCAATAAGAAACCAGTTTTTATTTCGACAGTATATAGCTTTTTTAAACAAAGTACGGAAGTAACACGGACTTTCCGCTGTGCTTCATTAAATTTGATTTGTTTCCCAGTTCTCAGTCAGTCTTCGTCTCGTGATGAGGAAACGTCTTAAAGATAGGACAACCAATAATTCGCAGCGCGAGAGAGAATTGAATAGTAAATTCGATTTTCTTCCAATTGAATGTTATTTATCGAGAGAAAAAAAAAAAAAAGAAAAGAAAAGAAAAGAAAGGGTGAAGAAAGAGGTACGCGTTAAAGAATTTACAACTTGAAGGCAAAATAAGTTGCGACTAGAATAACGCACGTACCATCGTCTAGAAGTTTATTTAAGTAGGTACGGTATTAGAAATACGCTACTCGAGTTTGCTATTGCTCTTCTTTATCTCATATTCTATACTCCCTGGATATGCGGTGGTTGTGAGAAATTTCTCATGTGTACCCGTTAGAACCCTGTATTGATTGTTCGCGTAATTTCTAAATTCTCTTGCTAAAGCAGTACGGGGAATGTAAATTGATTTAATCGACGCGAATTATTGGATTACAATCAGCATATGCATCGGTTTTCAACAGACAAGCACCAATTGGGCGTCACCTTACCGACATTTTCTATGCATAATAAATCAAGCAAACAGTCACCGCTCTGAGACTCGAAGAACATCTCTAATGAGAAAATCACCACCGTCGATAATGATTTATGAGCAATTTTGTAAACGAAAATAAGACTCGATGCTATTCATACAATTTTCAAAATGGCTTTATTCTGTATCCTTCAGGTATTCTCTGAACAAAAACGTCTTTTGTAAATTATATCACACTGAAACTCAGACACTGTGATAGGGAAAAAGAATTGGAACAGAAAAAATTCTCAAAAACTAAAACAAGGTGTCTTTCCAAGTTTACAAACCTTAGCTTCGTTTCGTGTGGATTTCCCTTTCTTGTCTTTATTTGTAAGTCTGTAAATCATAATTCGGACCAATCATTCGTGCCAGTGATTTCTAGAAAATTGTTGTTTCAATACCACCTTATTTCTATTTTGTCTTTTGTTTGGGGTAGCTATCATTCTAAGCTTGTATATTTTCCTAAGAGGAAATTCTTTCCGATTTAGGCACCATTTTTTACTGTTTTAATACACATCGTGAATGATTTGGCAGTTCTCGAAGTAGTCGGATGATTTGCTTCAGGTAATAAAAAAAAGAAAAAAAATATGGCCTTTGTGAAAATTTGTTTGTTAATGGGTAAGATTTAAGGGAAATTGAAAAAACCGAATTACTTTGACATACTTCAAAAATTTGAAAAAATTTCAAGTCTTCGTCCTCCTCCCTTAGGTTTCACACTGAGCTTGAATGAATTTCCAACAAAACGGGGTTTTCAATGGGATTGAAAAAATATTTAAGACTCGGTAACCCTCTCGCCCCAAGCTTCCCCTTTTCCAGAATTTGTATCCAAGCGGTCGTATATCCTTGATGTACTTTATGAATGTGGAATGTTTCCCCTCACCCGCAGCAAAAGAACTTCCTGTATCTGTATTTTTCAAATTTCAAAGAACGTTTTGACATTGCTTTACCTTACTTTGCTTTCATGTACAACCAAGTATCTCCAAAATTTTCCTATGCTCTAGAGTGGCAGTAATTTTCTGTCTTCTAAATTTATAAGGAACCGTATAATTCAAGTCTTTGCCTATGTGTAACACATTTAGACACCGAGAAGTTTCAAACTCCACCACCAGATCAAACGCTCGTATTTCACTGAGAGGCACTATAATCTCCATTGGATTCAGTCCAATACAACTCCTCGTGAATATCTTGGCAGCAAAGGTATCTAACAGAAACCGCGCACTGAAGAAACGTACCACCAGGCGTGAGCAAATGAAAAATGAATTTAACAAGAGAGCTACACCACCTAAACCAGGAACAAAAGTTTACATTGAAGACCCAAAGAAAGACGGAATCATAGTTTGCAAGACAGAAAAACCTAGATCGCATGTCACCTTCAGGGACCTCCACAACACCAACCGCAAAAATTCGAACCAGAAAATGACCAATCTGAATCTGTCACTCCAAAGAGCTCCAGCCCTCGTGGAAAAAAATCCATATTACGCTGAACTTTACCTATTAGAGCCATCGCCCGCTTAAAACGAGAGGTCAACACTCCAGAAAGGTTCCAAGCAGAAGAGTAGCTTCGAAACCGCCGAGGATCTCAATGAAGGGGAAGATGATGAAACATGTTTCAATGATATGACACAGTACTCGTTCTAGGTCACGTATTGACAAGTGTTACCTTATCACGTAAGCACATCTCGTTATGGATGGTCGAAACAGTTTGATAAGAGTTCACTGTTGTATCGGGTCGATCTCATGAGAAGCCATAAAGATAAAATGTGCAAACAAGTAAGATTACACACCAAAAGAAAGAAATTGCGACTGGTTTTGAATTGTCGCGGGAATCATCGTCGAGTAAATCGACTAGAAACTTCGAAGTGATGAAACGACTCAAGAAGAGGAAAGCAGGAGGAGACGAAAGGTGAGAGACAGAGAGGAAAAGAGGAAGAAAAACAATGGCAGTAGGGAACCCACAAAATCCGCTGTTTTCGATCATTTGTCCTGAATTATTCTCTTTTCTTTCTGGTTAGTTCAAATTTGAAATTTTTGAAAGTCCTGGAAGTCTCCTTCCTCTATACATTTACCGTAATTTTTCTCAACATCACGCTCTGATTTCTGTAAGTTCTTTCTCCAGGAATATTTAAACCGAAAATCATCTCTTGATGACGTCACAATCTTTTGCTTGTATATTCCTCGTCTTGTGGTATTTCGAGTGATGTCCGACCCTCGTGCTTGTGATTTTCTGAAGTCCCTTCTCTACCTCTTATATTGTTTACGTCACACCCTTCTTCAACTATTTATATTTTTTTAGCGTGGAACCCACCCGACTTTTGGGACGTCATCATTTTTGAAAAAGTGTCCTTGATGATGATATAGGAAAGGTATTTGAAAAATGTTGACCTGCAAGCTATACCGGGTGGACCAGAAAAATGTTACCGGTTAAATAAGAGTTTACACTAAATTCACTTCAGCGTAAAAACGCGAAACGTTGATGTATACTTCAAATTTAAGAAATTTGTATCTCAATGTTGTCTTCAATCAACTTTCTACGACTTTTTTGAGCCGAATTATGGACTAAAATACGTCAAAAATTGAAGAATTCAAACCTTAGAGCTAGGAGGGAAACTTGGAAGAATTTAGACCTTTCTTGGACTTGGACTATATTTTTACAGCTGGAACTCGTAGGAGGCGGGGACGTTGGACTTAGACTTTGGATTTTCTGCTGGACACCACACGGCGCACTACAAATTTTTCGAAATCCCCCCACCCCCTCCCCCATAGAATAAGTGTAGATTCCCTGTTAAAATTTTGACTTTCAAACAAGGGATCGTTCAATGACGTCATTAGATCGTGACGTCACGGGGGCTTATTTATGACGTCATCAGGTCGTGAAGTCACAGGAACCGATCTATGACGTCATCAGATCGTGACTTCATAGGGATTTCTCTTTAACATCATCTGAACTTGGAAGACATTCAAGTATTTTTCTTTCGGAATCAGCCTTCGATTTACTTTCAAATTAAAAGAAGTTTGAACGATTCTTAATTTTTGAGAATTTTATTATGAAAAATTGGTCAATTTTCGGGACATTTTGGTCCATAACTCGGCTCAGGAAAGTTGTAGAAAGTTGGGTAGGGGCGCAAATTGAAGATAAAATTAGGATACAAATTTCGTGGCCATCCAACATTTCGCGTGTTTAGGCTAGAACGAATTCAGTGCAAGGTTAACTAGTAACATCATTTTGGTCCAACCGGTGTACGGATATGATTGGAGGGAGCTACATATGATAGGAGAGTGAATCGGATAATTTCCAAATCTCGACACATAAGAGTAGCTGTTTCCCGCGAAACTGCGAAGCCTTCGGGTTCCCCGCTGAGCCCTTTAGTTCGTAATGAGAGAGCGAGTTTTGTCTTGAAGAGTGTCAGCTTGAAATCTTCTTTTGGACCTAGCTTGTGTTAATGGAGCGTAGCTTTTATTCCCGGAGGAAAAATCAAACTCAAAACTGCATCGTTATAATCTAGTTCGAACGTTCAGAGCTCGACCTCAATCTCGGTTCACCTCCACGAGATTTATAGCTCCAAATTTCTTCTTGTTTTCCCTCCGAAGGATCCGGACTTGAAATCCTTCAGATCCCTAAATTAGGTCAAGGTCATTGATGACTAGTCCGAACATGAGGAATCGTAACCTAAATCGCTACTCCGACGTAGCGTCTGCTTAGCTCGAGACTCGATAGTTGTAGCCCAACTTAAGGTTTTACGACTCGAAAGTTTCCCACAACCAAAGGTTCAGAGATCAAAATTCTTTCGTACCCTCACGTAAGATTACGTCATTGATGACGTCACAAAGGTCGGACACGAAAACGAACGTTTTCTGAGGACCTTCCTGAATAAAACAGATAGTGCCACTAATAATATAGAGAATCTTTTCTTTACAAAGTAGGACATCTCGTTATTTCACTATTGAAGCAGCTCGAGATTTTCCGCTCTCGTTAATCAACAGTACAGACCATCACGCTCAAAAATCATTAAAGAACAATCTTCATACCCCAGATATCGAAATACCCCATTCCATCATTTGAAACTTCCTCCGATCTGTCGAAAAAGTTCAGCGCCCGGTAATCAAACGGCTTCCGTCAGTCCATTCGCGTCGGGAAATACAATTCACAAAAATTTTCAGGAACCGAAATTGAAAAATCCCAAAAGGTAAGTAGATAGACAGCGAATTTCGGTCTCTATTTCATCTACTACCCACATAAGTCTCAGGTTTCAATCTGACTCCGTAACGTCCCAACAAAAGAAAAGGAAAAGAGGCAATTCAATTCCGCCGTTTTCGTTCGTATATAACAGACTCTAATCACGAGACGTCTATAACAAAAATGATTTCCTCTTTCATTCGTCCGGATTCGTATTTGAAAAATGTATAATATACTACTGCCAACTGAGCGTAGCATCGTCGGTTCATTCAGTTCATTTTTCCTCTTTTGACTTCGTGCGCGCCCCGACAGAAGGAAAAAGTTATATTGAAAATATGTCAAAGAATAACTTCTTTCGCCCGAGAAAGAAGTGGTAAAGACAGTGGTATATATACTACTGTTATACAGTATTACAACAGTAGTGAAATAAACATTCGTCTGCTGTTGATTTGTCTTAAACGCTTTCCGGGCGTATCCGTCAGAGGGTGATGAGTTCCCCGGCGAGTTTTTAAGTTTTCTCTCTATTTATCGTTTTCTTTTAGATTATGTACGAGAAATCCCTTTCCGTAGCCACCTCTCTATCTCTTTCTCTTTCTTAACGTCTTTCTTCACGAAGCGAGCTCATTCCCTTTTTATAGACGAGCGCACAATATTGCTGTCATTTTTCGCAGCTAACAACATTTGTTCGCGAACGTCTTCCTCTTCATTTTCGGTATGAAAATGTCGAAGGCATTCCGCGTTCACCGCATCGTGCGCGTGACTTCACTCGTAACTGTTTGTGCCCCGGAATGAAGAAAGACGACGGTTATGTATACGTATAAATACGAAACTTTTGAATTTTAAATTTCAAATTCATTCCACAGGTTTCGTTAGTAAAAGAAAAAGGATAGAGCAGGGTGAAAAAAAAAAAAAAGAAAAGAAAAAGGAAACAACGTATAATACGCGGCGACAATGACGCGTCGAATGGAAATGCAGCACGATATTCTCGTTTCAGATATTTCCGTCGTCTCTTTTATTCCTCTCCTCATCGCCTCGGCTCCTTTTTCTTTTTCTTGTTTAACCTAGTTTCGTCGACAATATTTCGCATGCAACACGAGTTAACGCTGTATCGGCAATTTATGGACGGAAAATGAATGCCTGTATTGGTTAACGATACGCTGAATAAATATATTCGTATATATACGGATTTGAGAAATGTACTGCGAACGCGTCAGACTGAAATACGTCGGGTAGGTACGATAAATTTGTGCGAGGGAAATAATTATAAATACGGTACGTTCGGAAATTATCGTCGTTTCCGCGGGCGAAATTATCTCTCATGTTGAATTCGACGTTTTAGGTTGCAAATGTTTTACATAGGTACATACATACACCGGCTCTCTCGTCTGGATTAGATAAGGTGTAACGAAAATTATGCCTTCCCTATACATTATTATAATGTACGGTAGTGTTAAGTTTACAGTGATACGAGCACACCCAATTACTCGTACACCAATAATAACTAACGAGAAAGAGAGATCGGACAGGTTTAACGACTAAAACTCGATGAGGAAAGAAATTTGGTCGCTCTAGGTCCTACCTCGCGAAGGAATCAAGGAAAACCAGATACTCATTTTTATGAACGAGTTGTAAACCTCTCAGACACATCTCTAGATGAAAGCGAAATAGCATCTTTGAACCTTGGATTCTCAAATACCTCCTCAAATCAAAAAGAAGATCATCAATGCCATAGTATTTGCGGATTTCGTTGATCAAATTAGATCTAATAGACGCGATGGTTCGTAGGAGGGTTGTTTGGAAGCACCTCGACCCTACTACCTCCCTCCCCGGCCCGCTCCATGAGCCGGGAGAAATTTCGGTGGATACGGCTCCCTTTCTTGGGAAAGTTCTCCGTCTGGTTAGGATGGGCCCTTCGCCGCTTCGGTTTTCAGCCTGCGTTCTACAATCCCGTTACAGTCAAAGGGTTGTTCGTTAAGCTGAAAGACCGAGTTCTTGAGGAGGAGAGGAGTGGGATATGTGGGTTAGAATGTAAGGATTGTAAGGGTGTTCATATCGGTGAGACTGGTCGGCAGTTGAAGATCAGAGTGGCTGAACATAAGAAGGCCTGGGAGAAGGGCAGCGAGGGAGTTTCGGCATTCGCTGACCACTTTATCACCAGTGGGCATACCTTCCGGGAGGGTTCTCTAGTGCTTCTCCACAAGGACATAGAAATCATTCGTCATGGAATACTGGTAGTGTCATCGTGCTGAACAGGCATATACCGGACGAAGGTCTGATCGAGCTTGTTTATGACTGAGTCACAACTCGATGATTAGTTCTTCCTTTTTGTCTCGAGTTGGTGTCGTTGTACCGTTTTATCTTTGGGTCAGTTGCTTTCTTGTTCTCGCTGAAGATGGTTTTTTAACTGAAAGCGCTTCGAGGTAGTCCAATTTATTTCTGCGGTTTTTGCAACTTTCTTTACTCTCGTGAGTAATTTTCTGTTGTTTGCTTTTACTCTCGTGAGTATCCGTCACTAGTATAAAGCTATTAGTCTCAAGGATTCGATCACATTATGGAATAATAAAAACTTAAATTTCTAGAACAGAGTTTTGCTTAGCCCTGGTGAACTGGCAAGGTTCGAAAGCGTCGCGTCGATTGATTTCTCTTGTCTTGTTGAGATATCATCTCTTATCACTGCTTGTTTCATGATCTTGTATACGTCCTTCTTTGTCTGTTTCTGTCGTAAAGGTACGAATAGCTACTATGTGGGCCGAAAAATCTTCGGTAAATACTACAACTATCACTCAACTTTTTTTTCTACTATGTTATTGCAAACGAAGACGCAAAAAAAGTGGTGCTGGATGTCAGAACACGCCGAGAGTGGAACGTAGAAACAGACCATCGATTATTAGAAGCAGAACTCAGGTTGAAGGAAGGAAAAATAAAAGAAAGAAAAAAACTCAAAAAAGCAATGGTGCTGAATATACATTCCCTGAGCGACCCTACCACACAATGGCTTCTAAAGAGGAGGATGGAAATTAATGAGATGAAAAACCCCATATCAGACGACATAAATGAAGAGTGGGACAATATAAAACGAATACTCATGGCAGCAGCAGATGAAGCCCTAGGAAGGAGAAATAAAAACAAGGATCCCAAGAAAATCCCCATCTGGAACGAAGAGATAGCAGAAGCTATCAAACAAAAACAAATAGCCTGGAAGAAGTGGTTGAAGTCGCAGAAAGTTGAAGATAAGCATGAATACGCTAAAGAGATACGCACAGTGAAATCAATGGTGCGGAAAATAAGGAGACAGAGCTGGGAGAAATTCGTAGCAAATTTAGATTATGACATAAAACACGTCCGAAAGTTTACAAAATAATAAAAAGAATAGCAGCAAACGAAGTGCAAAAAGCAAAAATAGCCCCTTCAGAATGTGAAAAAATGGCAGATTACTTCGAAAAACATTGGTTAGATGAGGAGGAAGAAAAGAATATAAGAGAGCAAAAAAGCCTGGATGAAGATTTCGAAGAATTCACGAGAAGCGAACTCGAGGAAGCATTAAAAAAATCAAAAAATGCCAAAGCACCAGGATATACATAAGGACTCAACTCAGAAATTTAAAGATAGACTTCTAAAACTCTTCAACAATATGGTAAAGAGAAAACAAATACCGGAAGACTTTGAATATGCCATTGTAATCCCTATCCACAAGAAAGGCGATCGAAACGACCTGGACAACTACAGAGGAATAAGCTTGCTGAGCTGTGGCTATAAATTATTGGCCAGAATGATAGCTCGAAGAATCGACAACCACATGGATCCTAGAATGCTCGAGTGCCAGAATGGATCTAGGAAGGGGAGATTCTGCATCGATGGGGTCTTCACTGTCAAGATGTTAATGGAAAAAAGAAGAGAATACAACCTAGAAACTCATATCTGCTTTGTAGACCTAGAAAAAGCGTACGATACAGTTATAAGAAGGAAACTCTTCGAAATATTAAGCGAAGTGGAAATAGATGAACATATTTGCCAATTCTTAGAAAGAATTTACGAAAACAACAAAATCAAAGTGAAAACTGACAAAGAATCCACAACAAGAAGGATAAGTCGAGGGGTAAGACAAGGGTGCCCTCTTTCATGTGTACTATTCAATATATATCTTGATGACATGATTAAAATTTGGCAAAGGAAAACCCCTCAAGGAATTACCTTGGGAGGAGATAAGATTAAAACAGTACTCTTCGCGGATGACCAAGCCATCCTCGCCGAATATTCAATCTGGAAAAAAGCACAGAAGAATACAAGCTGAGAATGTCAATTGAAAAGACCAAGGTAATGGCTTTCAGGGGAAAAGAGCCAGTACGCAGCAAAATAGTGATAAGAAATCGAACCATAGAACAAATAAAATCTTTCGAGTATTTAGGTTGTGAAATTTCATATCTGGGTGAAGCAGATGTCGATTCAAAAATAGCAAAATTCCTAAAAGTGTCAGGAGCGCTAAATAGAGCCATGCCGAACGTCAGAAGAGAAACGCGTATCAGATCCTACAACATCCTGGCTCGCCCGGTATTACTTTATGGAAGCGAAGTTTGGGCACTCCCAAAAAATGTAAAAAAAAAACGAATATCCGCAGCGGAAATGAAGTTCATGAGAGCGACCGCGGGATATACGAGATTGGACAAGAAAAGAAATACAAAAATAATGGAAGAACTGGAAGCTAAGTCAGTAATGGAAAAGATCAAAAGCTACAGGAAGAATTGGAGAAAACATGTGGGGAGAATGCCGGATGAACGATCACCAAAGCAGATATGGAAGTACACACCGGATGGTAAGAGAAGCAGAGGAAGACCTACGAGGAGGATATTAGACACGTCGTCCAGAGATTCAGGCACAAATACAGCTACAGGCAGTCCTGCCTACACTTCATAGTTCAAAGAAGAAGAACAAGAACAAGAACAAGCTATACGACTGCTCACGAGGGAAATTAAAGTAATGGGCAGAAGTAGTTGGAACGGAGGTAGCTAAGGGAGCTGAATATTATTTCAGAATGGTTACATAGGTTTAAAGAGAGTACGCTTTATAGAAAGTCCGTCGGTTTTGGAGGGCAGGGCATGAGAAAAGATGACAAGACTGTCAGGCATGGAGACCAAGGAGGAGTTGGTTGCGACCAATCCTGAGACGGGATAAAATGACTTCTTCATGGTGGGAGTTTCTGTTTGAGGAAGACTCAAGAGATGGGCTTACTTTTAATTGTTCTCAAATTGTGGTGGGGTAGGTTTTTTCATAAGTGATGCCAAAAATTTGGAATTAAGGAACAATAGTGGGTATTTTCTACTAATGAAGATTTGGGTGGGTAATGTCGAGGCAGTCAGAGAGGCATTCAATCCCAAAATCAACCTTCTTAATGATATGAATTGTATTTATCTCACACCGATCGTTTCCTATTTTTACAATTATGAACACAACGAGGATCGACAGTTGCCCAATGATGTTCGTACTGTTGGTCACAATAGTACCTTTGCTTTTGGAAGCGTGTCTTTTAAATCAGTTCTTTCTTGCCTTTTAATTTGTTACTTGTTTTCGGAAACTCCCTCTCTTAATTATGAGGATTCGATTCTACTCTTGACGACTCTATATCACTAGAGGAGAAAGATGAAGGAAAGGAAGATAATTGATCAAATCAGTCTGAGGGGAGGGAGTGGTATGCCAAGGAGAGAAGCCTAAGGGATCAATATAGTAGTACGACAGGTATCAACATTATATTGGTAGGGAAAGACGGAGAGGAAGACAATAGATCAAACAAGTCCAACTAAGTTATATTGGCAGAAGAATAAGATAAGTCGTAAGTGGGGGGGGGGGGGGGGCGAAGCAGCCGCTTTGTCAAAGATTTCGGTCACTTTCTACCAATGCTTAAAATGTGATAACATTGATAGGGCCAGAAATTCTTCGGACCCAGCAGCGTATTAGACCTAAGCAAAATAGGTATTCGCATTGGGGCGTAAGATTTCAGAGGGCGTAAAAATTCGGTAGAAAAATCAGAAAAGTTGTGGATTAGCGAAAATAAAAATACGTTATGGACTGATATTAAAATACGGACAAGAATTTAATCAGCGGAGAAGAGAAACTGAATCATGATTTGACTAGGGGCGCCACTGCTCCGAATATCTTGATCGATTAAGAACAATAATTATTCAATCGAAATTCTTCAGAAAAAAAAATCGGAAAAAATTTCGTCATTTGGCCAATAAAGGACGGCGACTTGGGAAAGTTTCTTCTTCCAAGCTGATGAATTTGGAACAAATTTCGACCTTCCAGCTATACTGTTATTTTTGCGTAGCCAATAGCCTAACATTTTGCATTTTCACAAAAAACAAGTCATGTAATTTTTGTGTAGTCAAAAGCTTGTCCTTTTAGCGTCCATCATTTCTGTGTGCAACCAAAGGCTATCATTTTTGTGTATTCTCAAGATAACAAGCAGGGTCGGGCCGTTATTTTCACATACCACTCGTATTCACAAACGATTTAATAGACCTTGTTGCCAAAGCTGAAACTCTTTCTAGTACTATACTATAGTCGTTCTACACTAAACGGAGAGAGGGCGATCATCGACCTTCATAAAACAGAATGGGGGCTTGAAAAAATAAGACCATCATCCAGTTGTATGAAAAGAGGGAGATTCTAAAAACTTTCGTCTATCGCACTAAGCATACAAGAAGGAACCTCTATTACAGATTTTGATAACTGAACATTATATACAATAGGCCTAAATACTCGAAGGCAGCTTTTCAGAATCACACTCCAGTCTGCAGGCGTTTTATTGTCACTATTTTCCAAGCTCCCTTCATTTCTATATTCCGAAAAATTAAAAGTCCAAGATCCCCTCCCATAAGAGTAACTCAAAGGTCGAAATTCCTCGGAGTCCCAAGATCACCAGCCCGGAGTTGAGAGGTTCACATTCCTACATTCTTCTGCTCATAACCAAAGCGTCGTTCGCTCATCTTGGCAAGATCGATCGCAAACGACATGCTCTCTTTGTTTGTAGCATAAAGATTGAAACATCAAAAACAAATATACGACTTCGAATCACTTTCCATTACACTCTAATCCACTAAGACTCCGAATTTTTCGAACATTCAATCTGTGATCATTCAAACCAACATTTTTTACCCGTTTCAAAAGCAACCCACATAGACTACGATTCGCGATAACAGCCCCTGAGAACGGAATTTGAACCAACTATAATCATAATTCAATCAAGGGTACTTACGAAATCTCGCCAAACGGAGCAAATGCATCTCTAAGTAATTGCGTTTCTATTTCTGGACTTAAATCACCAACAAAAATATGGTGATGTTCTGAAACAGTAATAGAAAAAAAAGTAAATTAGAGGAGTTGATTATGCAAGAGGACCAATAAATATTTAATTCGCTCGAAATGTCTTTCATTCGATCCTTTCATAGCAAGGGTATAAAAGAGAGCGAGTATATCGAACTCTATAAATTAGAATTGTCACATTCGTACAATTCTGAAGAATCATAGCGCATAAGAAAAAGAAGATACCAGCAATTTTTCAAACATGGCACCCACCTATGTCGATGCCCAAATACAAACCTTTTCTGGAGTCCCGACACACATTTCCAAAATCTCCCTCCATTTCCGTTTCGCAATGAACTTCAAGCTCTATATTATTTTTCATCTTCACGTAATATTCATTTTTCTTGATGATAAGTTTCTCTTTTCCTGTCTCCATTCCAATGCTTTCTAACTGTACCCATCATCTACTTTGTTCTTTCTTTTGTCAACAAGCCCGAAAACTTTGTTTACCATCGGCTCGTGATTCTCGCAAAGTAAAGTGAATTTAAATTTCTCGAGTTCGTGAACTGATATAATTTACTTAGTGAAGAGTTAATCAATTTAGCTCACGAATCCCATCCTAATTCGAAGAAAAGAGTTGGAAACAAGATTTTTCGCAAAAGAAAAACCATGGCAACGTACATTCATACAAATCTTGGCAATACTATTATACGTTTTAAAGCGAATTATTTTTGGCAGATAAAAAGGAAAAGTTTGTGATGATATTACCGAGTGTATATGGGATTCTATATCTATATATACGTGTCCTCTGTTTTAACACGATAAACCGAAAATCTTTTACAAGAACAGCTAGCTCGAATAGAAAATTTTCTAATCGCGTATCCAATCAAGTATTTATACAAAGTATTCGAAATTGATTTGTCGCTTCACTAATTTAGTACAGTTCCCCGTCGCTATACATGCGAAGGGATGCGGTTTGTATTTCGAATTCCTGGACACTTTCGAATCAACCTCGAGACCCGACTTGGCTTGTAGAGAAATCGTTAATCCTGTACCGCTGGCAGACATATTTAAAACGTTGCATTCGGAATAGGGATTAAGAGTTTTCTTCTGTGTCTTTTTTTTTTCTTCGCATTTCTTTCCGTAATGCAGACCAACTGTGCATGCTATTACTAAGGCCGTAGATTTTTTTTTTTTTTACTCTCGTATACTGTACACCCAGTAGTTAGTAGGTTACCATCAGTTTTCTGTCCCCGTTCTGTGCACCCCCTCCTCTCCCGAGTTTTTTCTCGAGTTTCCTCTCACGATTGAAACTGTTTCTCTTAATTTTCGAATTTAATCGGTTCAACGAAGTGCTACACAGGATAAGAAGGGGCTTTACTTAATTCCATAAAAGAATCACGTATTCGGCGTCGCTCTTAAGTACCTCTTCACCATTTTCTCATACTGTATAACGAGAACTGACCTGTAAGTAACCAATTTAAAGATCTACTGGTCTCGTTAAAACTCATCTCCGCTGCAGTAGTGTAATTGAACAAATTGTACCCTTCACGTTTCGATGATCTCGCATTTTATTTCGTACAGATTAATTTGACTTCTACAGTACCGAAGTATTTTTTCGTACACCCCGCCCGGTCGTAACGTGCGCGCACCCCCTTCCATTTGGGATTCTCTCTCATTTCTTTATTTCTTCGTCGTTTCTCGACTCGTGTGACTATCCTACATAGTACTCGTATATTTCACCGAACTTTCCATTTCATTACTCGTCGCTCATTGACTTATTCTTCTTCTTCTTTCTCGCTTTTATTTTTCATTAATCAGACTTGTTTCGTGAAATATTGGGGCACGTTAAACGGGGCCATTCTCTCTTTCCTGCGCTCCTTATAGCGTCGTTTTCACTTTCACGCGCCGGCATAATGCTTCCGAATTTAGGAAGTAATTCCTAGAGAGCGACGCAGATTACCCCGAGCGCCATGCACCAGTACGCCAATTGCCAAAACGAAACAAATAGCTTTTTCGCAACAACAATACAGCATCGTTTTTAAACCAATCAGCGACGCACCGTGTACACGTATTTACGATTTTATGCTGTATCTTCCATTTGCCGCGGCTAAGCGTATCAGGAAAGTAGCAATTTTGGCCTGGTGTGACGTGACACATCAAATAAACAATGATAAAACTGTAACCGTTAGCGCGCAGATAAGACGGCTTTAACGGACTGCTACGTTGTACACGCTGCCGATGGCGAGATGGCATTTCGGGGATTTTGGCATTCAACCATCGCGGGCTACTTCGTTTAGATGGTTTTGCCGGATAAAAGAACCACCGGCTAATTTTTACCACTGCGACAATGAGAAATTTCCCCGAGATAAATACTAGATAAAATACTTCCACGAGCGTTGTTGCGATTCGGACTCGTTCGAGACTGATTTAACGCACCAAATGGCGATGCTTAATTCCGAATTAGGTGAAATTAATAGTTTACTCGAAAGAATCGATAGTGGACGCGGTATACATACGAGAACCATATACGAATTCACCTGCAACTGAGAGGAAGGTGCGTCTAGACTACTCCTGCGGTTTTACGGTTTTGTGTTGGGTTACATTAGTGACATGCCAACGAGGAATAGCTCGAGTGGTTTTAATTTCGGATGATTACTGTGGAAATGAACACGTTTTTGAGAGTCCGAAAACGAATTCGATAAATTTCGGTAATTCTAAATGGACCATAATATACCTACATTTCTATTAAGCGGGCGCTTTTTGGGAAATTTTGCTACATTTTTGATTAGCAACTTTGTGCAGAATTCGAGCACATTGTGGTATGAAGCGGACACAAATTCACAAACAGCACTAATCAGAATCAAGAAGGTTGCTCCGGAAGTCGATTTCCCTCTCATCGTGAATAGAGCATAGATAATTCGAAACTGTCTCAGAAACTGGGTCTCCATATGCATACAAAGCTCGAAGTTCTATCTGATCCATTTAGCTTAATGGTCGGAATTTTCTCAAGGCTCCTCTCCTCTCGTCCGTTGCTTGAAGTCAAAATTCTCTCAAATCCCTTCGCAACTCATCTCCTCGCATTATATAAGAATGACTCAGAAGTCGGAATTCTTTCAAGTCCTCCTGATTTATTCACAGAGCTCGGAAGTCGACAGTTTTCCAAGCTTTCTCTCCTCTCACGTATGTTCAAGATCGAAATTCCTCGAAGTCGCCCTCCTGATCCTATATATATATGAGACTCAAAGGTTCGTCATTTGAACTTGTTTTTACGCCAATCGATAAGCACCGGCCCAACGACTCTCGACTGCTCGCGTAATCCTTTAGTTTAGTGCAAAGTAACGAACAAGAGAAGGTCATCAGTACACCTGCGTTCCAACATCTCTCCCTTCTCAGAAAGTCCTCTACTAGAGAAGGAAGCCAGGCCGATCCTCCGACGACTAAACTCTTTAAAACATTCCATTTTCTTTAATAGCTGATTGATTTGTGAGACTCAGAGGTTCATCACGCAAACTTGTCCTTATGCCGCTTCATAACACCTCAAAGGTTCCCTTTAGAAACTTGTGGACGCGTCAGAAAAAAAAAAAAAAAAAAAAAAAAAAAAAAAAAACGCTAAATCGATGAGCACCAGCGTTGAGACGCTCGGCTTCTTTCAACTTTTACGACAGCGACATTCTATCTGCGAGTTTAGTGCAACGCTACCTATACAAAATGGTCGGGAGATCGCGGGCGATCTTTCATACATATCTCGTAGCTTGAAAGTTGAAATTTTTTCAATCTCGAAAGTAGGTCGGAGTTTGCGCCTTTCTTGAAAATCCCGATTTTCATCGACGGATCGAAGAAGAAAAACTGATAATCTTTTCCTCAAGACACCTAGTCTGTAAAATCATCTATCCAACATGATTACCTCGCCTTTCTTCAAAGAGTTGGAAACATTATGAGATCTGCGATCGAAGAATGGAGGGGATTTGTTACCTCATCCATTTCAAGTAGTTTGTATTCACATACAAAGGATATAAAATATGATCTTTATTTTCTATAACACTCAACTCTTTGTGGTATCAATTTGTAAGACTCAGAGGTCCCTCATGCGCCAATGTTCTCATGCCACTTTGCATTACCTCAAAAATTAACCTTTAGACACTTTGCTGCTTATGATGCTTACAAGTTGTAATTCTATCCGCGAGTTTAGTCCAACGTAACTTACAGGAGATAATATGAAGGTCGAAATTATTCAAAGTTCTCTAATAATTTTCAAATCCCAATAATATTGCTCGCATATTCTTGTACATCGGCACTAGCAGACAAAGTACATAGTCGGAATCCTTAAAGGAAAAGAAAAGTCCTAGCCGGTTGACAGTTGATTTCGCAGTTATGCGAGTTGAGATCGGTATGACGGAATACCTAAATTTGATAAAAGATCACCCGATTCTGATACAAGTAAGACCAAAGTTTGTTTTTTGCTATCTAGGGTCTCCATACCCAGGTCACTTTGATTGATACAGTGTAAACACATTAGAGTCGAAGGCCACTGATAACAGTCTGGCGTGTAAGTTGTCTGTGAGTGTTAAAGCAACTGAACAGGCATTCGTTTCTCCAGATCATTTCATTTGGACAATCACATTTTTCCTCCGTACCCTGTATTTGTTAAAATTAGGACTTTCAAAACATTCTCATAATTAGGTAATACTACTCATCTTTACTGCTCAAAGTTGGTAGGAGATATAACTCGTCTACCGGAAACAAAGACACCAACTTGGTGAACACGAGGGATGAAATTACAAATGGAAGATAAAGTAGAGAATAGCATTCGATATCACTCTCTTCAGGGAGTTAGGACCCGCAGTTGATTGCTAGAATACATACTACGAAATATTTAACAGTAATTTTTTCTCTTTTTAAATTCCAATTTCATCCTCCGTTGCGTGAACCAATTTATGTGTCAAGGGATCGAGAACTTTTCAAAAAAACGGAAATTTAAACACGTAACATTTTCTCATTAACGTATTCACTTCGTGCTAAGTGGCTTAGTTGAATAGATTGTATTGAAAATGAAATCACTTTTACAGAGAGATTGATTTTCAACTTTATCAAAACATCTGATGAAAAAAAAAAAAAAAAAAAAAGTAAACGTACGCTCGCAAAATTGTGAGAGTAACTTCACCTGTCGAATCCATTACAGTAAATTGAAGGAGACGCTCACAGACTCGCGTGAAGTACAGATATCCGTTTTGAAATATATTCTGTAAAATTAGCGAGTTGAATACGACTAGTTTGTAGTGTATAGAAAATGTTGTACCTCTTTGACTCCGTACGATGAAAAGCCTTCATATCGATAGAAGTGTTTGCGAGAGTAGAAACAAAAACAAGTGGTTCACGATAAATCTACAGAAGGCCGATTAAATCCTCAAAATTGCAATGCGAGTTCATTCGATAGACGAGGACATCACCATTAATCTTTGAAATTGTAAAACAGAATTTTTCATAAAATCTTCTGCTGGCAGTCAAAATGAATTTTTTCGCCTGCGTCGCCATAGGACTTTTACAAACAGTGCATCAAAGATCTGATTCCATCAAATCTACTGCACGAAAACAGCATACAAACTGATATCGTTTTAACAAATACACCAGTAGGTCTTCAAGTTCGTTTTTTTCTTTTTCACGACCATACAAAAGCAAGACCTTGAAAGGCAAATAACTTTAAACGAATACTCAACTTCCTTTTACAACAGAACAGTTCATTCAAAAAGACGATTAATATAAAGAAAGTGACTTTCATTCACAATTTATATCCTTTACAGGCTAATAATTTTTTGCTGCATTTCATATAGCTATTACCAAATCCAGCAAATTTGGCATAATGGTCAGTTTTTATGACTAATTAATCTTTTATGTTACATTGAACAAGATTATGAAATTTTTTTCTCGGTAATAAAAATCTGTCGCGAACAAAGTCATTTAAATAAGGAAAAGAAATAATTCGCAGTATAATACGAAATCATACAACCTTTACGATTTTATGAAACGCGAAAAACGAATTCCTGTAAATTGTTTCCTTTCAACTCTCTCTGTGTGCGCCAGATGAAACTTGACTTAGGGCGAAAGTGTACTTATAATTATGCTCGTACAAATGTCTTCTAACGCTCTACTGCAAAACTGTGAACAAACGAGGGTGCATGCTTTTCCCAAAAGTTTGAAAGCCTTGCAGGCATGGTGGAAGTAGGCCATTAATCAGAATGACGATACAGACACAATATTATAATTCTTCGCATATTGATGCCAAAGCACGACTCCGGTTTCCAAGTCTCTTGTTCCGTGTGAGATATCACAGGTATAACGTAATCAAACAACCAATATCTCATCTCAGAGAGCAGAAAAATACTAGAACCTCCCCTTTGTTCATGAGCGTTTGGCAAAGACATGCAGTATTCCTAAAGAGTACAAGGTACTCATTCTTGTCATGATGGGTGATGACTATTACCAGCCTTCCCTTCCGTCAGGAACTGAGGAGTTCACGTTATACTTTACAGAAACAAAGGTTAGTGAAAGCATTTAGATGAGAGGAAAGGTCCAACAATAGAAGAGAGTAAAGTAAGAGCAGACCATCCAGAGATCCTAACAAATAAGTCCTTTGAAGGATGGTAGTAAATTGAACGACCAACAGTTTTTCTTTAAAACATGAGCCTGGAGTCAATTTGGAATTTCTCAACAAATCAAGTGCTAATTAAGATTTGAGGTACTCTGTAAAAGAAAAAGGAATTATAACGCAGGGAAAAGATATAGTGTTCAGGTAACCAACGTTGCTTTGTACTAGAAGTCTGAAAGACAATATCTATAATGCACTTCATAAATCTGCAGCAAGGACAAAAGTTTCATGTCAACACAATGCTTCTAGCTTGCACTCATGCTCTAGAGCTCCTAGCGGATCTCACGCGTATGAGCTCACTTAATGTGTCCACAATCTTTTGTTACATCAAATTCATCGTTCACCTAGAACGATCATTTCGATGGTGACGTGCACAAAGGATCTAAGTGACAAAAACCATATTTTTCTGGAGAGCGATTTGAAAATTTTTGGAACTTCAATTTGACCTGCTGGCCACAGTATTGCTTGAAGTTACTTGAAATTTGGGATGTAGGACGCACCAACCCTAAAGAATAGATCCTCGTTTTAAAAAAATGTGTAGCTTAATTTATAAGCATTCTACAGCCATATTTTGACCTTTTGAGCGCACTTACGACATTTGGCTTGAACGATTTTTCACTTACTACATTAGTGCACCTATTTCCTATACTAATTGTAATGGCACAATAAAGATTGAAGGATTGCACAGGTTGTATTAAGTACATTTGCGTGACAAGCCATTTGTCGTAAGTGCGGCGATATAGGGTTCTGCATGTTATTTTCTGCACTTACTACAATTGGCGCAACAAAAATATGATTTTCGTCACTTACTACATTTGTACATTGCCCCTGGGGGCTAATTGGTGGACTTTTTCCCACTTTTTTCGATGCAGGCCGATAGTCCATGAGCTCCTTGACCCATTTTTGCCCTTAACTCATTTTTGATAAAAATGTCACTTAGATCCTTTGTGCACGTCACCATCGATTTACTCTACCATGAAAGCAGAGCGTGGTTTTACCATTGTTGTCATAATCATACTTTCTCGAGGGTTCATTCCATTTTTCAGAAGGAAAAGTGTGAATTAGCAGAAATCAAGCGTCAAAGCTTGTTTTTGCTTTCCTAAACCATAGAGGTTGGATCATTTAGTTCTGATGGGTCCAATTAGTTGTATTAATTTGGGTTGTCACTTTGACTATACATTATGTGGACTGCGCTAAGCAGTAAAAAATATAGTTCAACATCTAGTAGGAGGAGGAGTGGTGCGACTGTGTTATGCTTATGACGTCTGTGTATAAAATATAGTCAGCAAATACCACATTTGCAGTAGGTAGGAAAGGTGAAACGTGTGTATTTTTAATGCCCGTGGTTTTTGCCGAACCTCATCACGTTTGTGGACGCTTCTTTTGATCGTTTCATAGACGTTAGCGCAGTCCACATAATATATAGTCATAAGGTCGTCATACTTCTTCTCAAGTAAATAGACAATCCAACTTGAAGATAAATTTTCAAGTGGATCAATAGGGATATTTGAACTGGGCAGCGCCAGCATCATGTTGCGGAGACAGAAATTGTACGAGGTATGGGGGCGTCCATAAACTACGAGAGGCATTTTTTTTTGGGGGGGAGAGGGGGTCCACTCTAGTCTCACCAAAACTCACGTGAGGGGGAGGGGAGGCCGACAAATCTTACGTAATTCACGAAAATTACATTTTTTTAATAGATAAACGCGATTAAGCACAGATAAACGTATTTAAAGCAAAAATACACATTTCGGAAAATCTCACGCGAGATAAAAGGGGGGAGGAGGGTCCAGAAATTCACAAAAATTGCCTCACGTAATTTATGGATGCCCCCTATCAAACCTATGGCCATATATGAAAGAAAAATAAAAAACAATGAAATGACTCTTGAATGAAGCAAATTTGGCTTCTTGACATCCCATGAAAGATGTTCATAAACGCACGTGCTACAAATTAGATGGGATGATAGAAAAAACCTTAAATTCCGCTTCATTCAAGATTCATTCCAGATTTTTCATTTTTCTACCATCATACGCCATAGTCTTGAAACCTCTTATGATTTTGAAACACTAGCGATCCTGGCGGATACCCAGTTTGAATAGAATATCTGATCTGAAGTAACACCTTTTAATTATTTCTTAGTTGAATGCATGTGCCAAACGCTTTAATCTATCTTAAATTCAGCTATGTCAACCTTGATTGATTCAGGTTTACTCCTACTCCTATAATTTTGGGAAAAGAATGTCTTACAGATCAGTAGTTAAAAAGACTCTTTCTCACAAAACTGTGGGACATGGAACAGAAAGCTTTGAAGAAATTATTCCTTAGAATTTCGGCCAACATTTATGTTAATAATTTGAAACAGTTTGGTTCAATAGGCTATGAAGTAAAACTTTGCACAAAAATTAGATGCCATTGCAGGACTGCAATGGCAGCGGGGAATCCGCTGTTCCGAGTCCCCTGGAGCCTGATGTTTTTCGAAGCCCTGGAAATCATGACGTGACAACTTGAAGGCCGTCGTCTTTCCAAGTCCCCCTCCTGTCATATATAGCTCGGAGGTAGGAATTTTTCCAAGTCCCCTTCCTATCATATATGGCTAGAGCGTCGACATTTTTTCCAAGTCCCGCTGCTATCATATATAGCTCGGAGGTAGGAATTTTTCCAAGTCCACTTCCTATCATACGTGGCTAGAGGTTCGAAATTTTTCCAAGTCCCCCTCTCCGAGACGTCATCAACCTCGCTCGCGAACGAAAATTTCCTGAAAGTACCCCCAACAAAAGGGATAGCGGGTTCCCCGCTAAAATGTACATCAAAATTTGAGAAACAAGGCGGAGATGTGTAATTTTTAGAGCTCACTTGAATCATAATTATGCACATCGTGTTCTCTTTCTCGAGAAAAATACCGTAACTTCAGGTAGCGATTTAGATATCACTGAATTAGTGGGTTTTGGTTATCAATACGGTGACAATATTTTGCTTCATCACAAAACACTCGATCATTGTCGACTTCATTGCCAAAATTCAAATTCAAAGGGTACCGAGGTTATGAACATAATAAAAAATTGAATAGCTTTTGATATCATTGAGCTCGCTAAGGTGGGAAAGGGGAGAAGGGCTATACTGCATCTTCTTCTTTTTCCACCATGTTCAGAAACTCTCAACTTAATACCCTTTCTAAATCTCTTAGCACAGCAAATGCTCAATGCCCCGTCTATGACGTCATCAGATGGTCCACTGTGGTTCAGTGGTTCTCAAACTTTTGGAGACTGCGGCCGCCTTGGAGAAAAATTATTCTTAAATATGAGTATATTTATTAGAAACCACTATTTTTTAAAAGTTACATCAACCTTTCGCGGCTCCCCTGTCTCTGTCTCGCGGCCCTCAGTTTGAGGACCAGTGCCTCAGACTAAGCGGAATATTTCTTTCATTCAGTTTTAGCACATACATTACTCTGCTGAATTCAAACGTGCACTCACCAATTTCAATCATAGCGTGACAACGAATGCGACGGAGAATGAGGAAGAAAGCTGAAGGAGTTGAAGAAGAAATCGAGAAGTAGGTAATTATTACACTCGAGGCTCGCGTTATAAATTCTCTTTTGGAGCGTGTGAATTTCCATCGCACGTATTCTTCGCTAAGAAATTTGCATTCGTCTTTCTTTTCTTTTTTCATTCCATCATTCATCATTCATCACTTTCTTGTATCGAATCTCTTATTCTTCCTCCGGGTAGTTCGCGGATATTCTAAAAATTATTAATTTTCAAGTAGACGAAGCTCAGGTAAATGACTTCGACTCCGTCATATCTAACATCGAACGCGAAAGGTGAACGTGAAAACAGCGTTTTCTCACGCAGCTTACGGCGGATGATTAGAGCAACCACCCGCGAAAAGCCAAAAAGGCGGGGAGAAGCTTTTGACGTCGTACAACCGTAGCGTTCGCTTTGCCCTTCTTAAAATATACGAAGTTTAATCGCGAAACCTGCGAACGTATTCAATCATCTTTACGTGTAGCCTATTTATAGGTGTCAAAAATTTTTCCGGGTAAAATGTATACACAGTGTGTCGTAATCGCTTTAAGAATTTGATTTCCGTTACACATTTCAGCTTAAATACGCGTTATAACACGAACGTGAATCTTCGCGACTGAACTGTAAACATGTTTTCGCATCAGAACGAAATGACATTCGCAGGGAGAATTATTAAATTTTCTTACGTTTATCGAATACGTATCAGCTTATTGACAGCCAACAGTTATATATGGAATAGATCGAAAGAGGTGTTTCGAGCGCAGAGGACGACGACGACGAGAGACGCGCCTAGGTATCGCCTGCCTATCGATGAAATTCACGTTCTTCTCTAACGGAGAAAAAATTCGCGATATAGACATCTCGCAGTTTAAGCATATAACTGCAAAGAAGTGCTCGCAGTATCGCGCGACGAATGGAAGACGGGCGCGGTGCGGGCCGTCGGTAAGAAAGCGGATAGCGGCAGCAATAAGAGAGTGATTCGGTGTTCGGAATTTTCGATAAAGCTTATTTGATTTATTGGGGTACATTAAGTGCGGGGTGTAACCCTTTTAAAAATCGGTGCCAAGTTATTCAAAATAGATATGTGTACTGTATTTTTGAGAGGCGACGGTGGCGGAGAAATAAACGCTCCGTTGAATTTCAAATTCTTCACAAAATTCTCATCGTTTGTATATTTACGAGTACTGTCTTCGTCTTATACGAGACGGTGGCGATGTGTTTTCTTCCCTTTTTTTTTTCCTATACCGAAAAATATAGGTACTTGTTGTGTCTACTATTGTAGTAATGTCGTATTCTTTTCCTCCTTTCCGACTACGTTATCGCACGCGAGGTATTTTTCAGCGTGATTTCTTGCACGGTTTTTCGATTGTATATAGAAGATAGTCTTTTCATAAACATTAGTCTGCTATTTTACTTATGTATCTTCTCGTAGGTATACTGCATAATATTTATTTAAACTGCTTCCGATGCGATCAAAATAAATACGTCCATCGATTTTCATTCAACGGCTCCTAATACACCAAGAGGATTGAAGAGGGGCGAAGAAGAATGCCGTCTGCAGAACATTTTATTGTGCAGGAAAGACTTTCCCGAGTGTAGGTACTGCGGTCTTTATGGAGGAAAGATAGACGGAGTAATCTGATATCATTTCTCAATAAATTCAAGAACCATAAAGCAGGCCTCCTTCAGCTCTCTATTTTTTCGAATTATGCACATTAAAATTGGAAACTTGCGCATTCCCAAGTATGTAATTCAGAGGGCTCCTTAGCCCTAGCGCCATTACAAAATGAAAAAAGAAAGGAAGAAAGCATTGACAAGAATCACTAGGGCGAATGTAGTTTTATTCATCTTCAAATTAAGCTATGGCCGGTGAGAACAAGTCCTGGAGAGGAATGGGTGGCGGCTCGTACTGAAACTAGTTTTCGTACACTCATGTCCAAATTGAAAGTGATGGAGAAACTTTTGGAAAACGGAAAGTCACAGTCGACGGTTGGGCATTTCAAAGTGCACGAACTATTGACTATTTTTTGGGTTGGGTATAGGAAGGAGCGAAGTTTCCTCACAAGTGCGAACATGAACACATGCACGACAGTACTTGAGGGCAACCAAACAAAATGGAAATCCGGAGTAACATTTAAATATGTTCTGGAAACAGGTCAAAAGCCCACCTCCGCGGTCTTGCTTAAAGATACCGAATCCAGTCTGACCAGGCACAGTCAAGTAATGCGGCAATTGTTAGGGAACTATTCTTCAAAATGTACGAAAAATTCAAAACAATTGGAACATTTAGGCCCAGCAGAAAAATGTTACAAAGGACAAAACAACTCGAGATTTAAAATCTTGAGGACGAACTAAGTCGATCGCTCGAGGTAATACAAATCAAGGCCGTCAAATTACACCCTGCTGATTAGAAAAAAAAAGTCGAAATGAATCTCTGAAAATTGAGAGTGGAAAAATGGAATAGACAAATTACAACCCGAAAAATTGAAGGCCGTCGCCACAAAATGGACCCATGTAATGTCACAAACAAAGGTTATTGACTTACAGTTAAGTGCTGATACTTGAGCAGTAAGATCATTTACATGATTCACCGACCTTTTAAACAGAATTGAGCGGTATAGTAATGGTGTGCACCATCGACACAAATGAATCATTCAAGAGTAATTTCAATTCAAGTTTCTGCTCACTTCACTCAAAAATAGCCATCTTTCTCAAAACACTCGAAAATATCCAATTTGACGCTAAAATACTAACGAACTCGTTCCCGCCCATTTACACGAAAAATTTCGCCCGAAAACTGATCTATATCCTTGTCGCGAGATAGTCAAAAAAGGCTACACGAAACATCTCATTTGCAGCCAAGTCAAACGGTACAAAAAGAAAATCAGCGACGTGCAACTCGTTCAATTGGTTTTGTACAGAAATTTATCAGTCAAAGAACTTTGGTAAGTGGCCGACAATTAATTTCTGGGATATAAACCATAATGCCTCTATGCAGTGCATTCGAGATGACGCAAAATGAACCGGGCCGCAATTTGACTACCCTTTTCTAGGACGCAATATAATTTCCAAGAGACTTTGAATAGGACACTGTTTGATCTTTTTTTCATCCAGCGCACGACGTCTCTATTCCTCTAAATAAACTCAACATCCAGAAAAAAATCGAAGCCATTAGTTTGCTACACTAGCTTACGCGCACTACCGAGGTTTTGTGCATGTGGGCTACTCCTAAGCCAGTTAGCGATATTCAGAAAACACCAAAATGAGGACGGCTCGCAAGACTTCAATCCATCTAAAGAAGGGTTTTGTTTGTATGCAACCTACTCGTCGGAATGAATAGGAAACCCTTATTCGCACTCAACAAAGTAGTGGCAATGTGCCCTGAAGAAGCCCAAAGACCCAAGGTGGATCTACCCTCGCTCTATGATTTCGTATATTGTGGACGTTCGCGTCATATTTTCCAGCGGAAGCCGGCACATCACCTTCCACAAGATGACTTTGATTATGTTTTTGACGTCCGGAAAATCGGCCCCCACCAATTTGAATCGGGTAGTCATTTGTCTGCCAACAGAATCGCGACACAGCTGAAATCAGGATCGTATTATAGCTCTCTCTATTAATTCTGCAGATCATGCAACCGATATTCTTAGGCGTGTTTTTTAAAAGTGAAACATTAGTAGAGAGCCTAAGCTATAGCAGAGTGGTAGATCACACTTTTGGAGCACGACATAAGTTATTTTCAGAGCCCATACGCTAGTAGCACCGCCATCAGTATAAGATAGCTGGAAATAACAAAAAAAAAAACATTGAAAACTATGGCCAAGTGGAAGAAACTTCTACCTCCTCAAAAACACAAGATCAAAACCTGAAATACTTTCATCCCTCCAGAATTAATAGAAACTAAATTTATTAAAAACCAACACACTTTCTACGTCGAAACTTATGGCCACGTTGTCATTCTTGAAAAATAAAAAAATACTCTCACCCTCGACTTTTTCGAGATGACAATTTGGAGGTGATTTTTCCGTACACCTGCACGTACAAATATTGCCCACCAGTACAATCGAAAGAACAAGAAGAGAAATTCCAAAAGTTCTCTATTCCTAAGAACTACTATACAGTATTCGCAAGTTTATCTTTTGATATAGTTTGGCATACCAGTTCAATATGCCGGAAAATTTTGACTCGAATCGTTTCTTATTTGAATTTAAAATGAAACCCGCGTTCGACTCGCTTGTTCCTCCCTCTCTGGGTTGCGTTCATTGTGAAGCATTTTTTTTTTATTCATTTTATGCAGTAATATCCGTTAACCGTTGCCAACGAAATTGTGGAAAGAGAATGCGAAAATCAGATTGACATCGTTTGTTTGAACCAGATTATGCTAAACGTTCATATTTTCGAGCAAACGTTGGAAAAATTTTCCTCATTTTTTTACTACTTTCAAAAATTACAGGAAAATTGTTCGAGTGAAGTACCGGCTTTTATTATTTTATTTAGATGCTCAGTCACTGTTCCTTGCAGAGGGTGCAACGTCTTTGCTTGTACAATATGTTTCGTAATAATGATGGCTGTGTAGCATTCTGTTAGACGATTGCTTCTAGAAATGAATTCGTTGACTCTCTTATGAGTTTCCATTCGGTAAACAAGTTTTTCGGAAAATTGGTCGATTTTTACCTGGAAAAATACCGGGAAAATTCCACGACAGCTCTTGTTTTCGGCGCATCGTAGAAAATCCATCGAAATGTGGTCTATTAGGATGCTCACACACCCGAAATTAATGAATAAAAAAAAATAATAAGCAGTTGCCTTGAAAAAGAGATACACAGTCTAGTGGTTGAAAATGAGTGACAATCGAGGCCTATACATAGGTTAGGGGAAAAAATGTCAATCCTTCACGGTATCCTCATTACAACAGTTCCTCTTTTAAAGTAAGGATAGACGTGCTTTATTTGCGGGGCCATCAAATGAGTTATTTGAATGAAATTTTGATACTATGATTTTATGACATTAATTTCATATTGCGTTTCTCGTCCTCCTCTATCTTAGGCTTTTTCTTAGCGCCCGATGCTCTCACATGAAATGGTCGTCAAAATGCTTGCGTTTCACGTCCTTCCCCCGGAACCCCACTATCAAAAAAGGAGAATGCCACGCTGACCGCTCACCCTTGAATTCAGAGTTTCGAAGACTTCAACCTTAGGCATACCGTTTTCCTCAACAGCCAACTATTGGTAGCGTGACGGCTTCTTAATTTGTAAGACGCAAAAGTTCGTCAAGTGAACTTGTTCCAACACTGTTGTACATAAAAACTCGGAGTTGACATAAAATCACTCGCTTGTACGAGAACAAAAACGTTGAATCGATAAGCATCAGCGCATTGGCTA
Source organism: Aspidiotus rigidus (assembly GCA_035079385.1). NCBI lineage: Eukaryota > Metazoa > Arthropoda > Insecta > Hemiptera > Diaspididae > Aspidiotus > Aspidiotus rigidus. The sequence goes on along the minus strand of JAVHKY010000025.1, from coordinate 21,345,512 downwards.
TTCAAAACGGGCATCCGCCAGGATCGCTAACAACGTGCGCGATTCGTTCAACAGTAACGATGCTTTTACCGAAATTGTAAGAGGTTTTAAGACTATGGCGTATAAGAGTAAAAGAATGAAAAACCTGGAATAACTCTTGAATGGAGCGGAATTTAAGGTTTTTTATCATCCTATCTAATTTGTAGTGCGTGCGTTTATGAACATCTTTCATCGAATGTTAGGAAGGCAAATTCACTTCATTCAATAGTTATTTCATTTTTCTCCCATATATGGCCTAGTTTTGATTTAATACGTCGTACGATTTCTCGCCACGCACTGCAGGGCGATGCTAGCGCTGCCCAGTTACTCTACTGGTCAACACGCACCGCACTCCCATGGTAGTGTCCAACAAAGTGACTAATTTTCCATAAGAACGCGAGTATTTGTCTAGTCAAGGCACCGGCTGCAGCTGAAGATACTCGCAACTCATAATTCTATCTGAGAGTTTAGTGCAACGTTACCTATACAAAATGGACGCCAGAATTAATAATAAAAAAAAGTTTTGAGTCTTCCAAGCCCAAATCGAAGGTCAAGTACTCTTTGATGACTTCAGAGCTTTGGCTAGCTTCTTCTTCCAAGGCAATTTTTCCAAGTCTTCTTTTTTTCAATCGTTTTGGTAACCTTAGCACTCGCAGATAAAATGAACCATCCTCAGACCCATTCCATAGATGAACGTTCACTAGTCACGCTTTCTCGTTCGTTTTGTACCCTACTGATTTTCAAATCGATATCTACCAAAATTCAGTTTGAAAGTCATCGAAACAAATGAAATTCGACTTGTATTAATTGGGTGTCACAGGCGTTTTTCTCCTATTTCTTTCTGATGCTGACGTGATATCGTTTCCTGTATTTGCCAAACATATTTTTATTTTTCTTAATTTTCCAGAAGAAATTACCTCGCAGATAAAATATGTTTTCGTGCCGTCACAAATTGCCCATTTTATGACGTCATCCATTTTATGACGTCATCAGATGGGCTATAAGGCGCGACCTGATCTTTTTAGTAGAAATTCTTATTTCCAAAGCAAACAAAAATGGATACACAATCCGTACGCTGAATGTGTTTCCTCCGGAACAATACAAATTGACTTTAAAGAGGAATAAAATGACTTTAAAGCGGTATGGAACCGCATAGAGCGCTAAAGAGCAGTTCTAACACATATAAAAGGGATCCAACGACATAAATACGTGTTTTATCAGTTTAAAGTGTTTTTCGTACAAAAGTACAGACAACCCTGGAAAACCTTTATTTCCGTACAACAGACATCTCTCAGCCTGATGGAGGCCCTTACCCCACCTTCTAAACTTATAAAGATTCCTTAGCCTGTCTTACCTCCTATATAATAATACTTCATTTTGAAGAACCTTGCTTGACCTAACTTCTAGCTGTGCTTTTCGAGAGTAGTACGTCATAAATATATATGTAAGGATCGGGTGGTCGTTAACCATAATAGGCATATCGCCTTGCCAATATCTCAACTCAAAAAAAAAGAGACTAACTGACGACCGTTTGATATCGTATAGGCTTGTTTTATACGTAAGTTCACACTACCACCCGCTTTATCTGCGAGTAGCGGTGACGCGTCTCGCGTCTTACATATATAAGGCTAGTTTATGGTTAGAGACCGGATTCCATGTAGCTAAAAAATTTACTATCGGCATAAAAATGAAAAAAATAGAAATTTTTCGGCTAATGTAAAAAAAAAAAAAAAACAATTTTCGACGAAAAAGTAAATTTTTACAAATTAATTCTAATTTAGTTTTACGATTAAAGAAGGATCAAAAAAATTGTTTATTACGCATCACAATCAGGTGCATTTTTACGGTTTTGGGATGAACATTTTTCAAGCGTAGAGATAAAAGAAAACACGGTGTTCTTCTTTTGTATCCATTAATCGATGACGTAGTGTGTGCGAAAGACATCAATTGTACAATTTACCTCACTTATTTGCATTCTCGGCACCGTTTCGGCGTTTTCGACCAATCCGGCATTTATTACACTTTCGGCTAATTTCGGCAAAAAAATTTTTTCACTCTTGCTTCCCCTCACCACGACTCGTACTCATATTTCATCAGATTGTGTTCGCCCCTTCTACAAGAAAAGTGCCAAATGCCGAGGAATTTGGTCTCTATTTATGGTATACAAATTACATAATAATATTGGCACAAAACTCAAAATTTTTGTGAGTCTTGAAACTAATAAAGAATACGACTACACTAATGAATTATGAAGTGGTTGAAAATTTAGCGTACACCGCCCCCCTCCTCTTTCCCCAACGTCCATAGAGGAAGGTCTTGGAGAAATTTTGACCTCTTAACTTCTATGAAGGTCGAACTTCGATAAAACTTTCAAGTTACGAGTCTAAATACAAGTTGTTGAAGTTTTTTGTAAATCGAGACCGTTCTTTAACATTGTATCCAAACACAAAAGAGAACAAAGGACCAAAGAAGTTCCATCGGCACGTGATATATTCACTATATATTCAAACACGGCTGGTTTCAAACATAAAAAAGAGACAGGGCGAGCTGTAAACAAGAATGAATCGGAAAAACTAGAAACGAAAGAAGAAGCGATTATCAGAGTTGGATGAAGATATTGAAGCTCCTTTAGTCAAACCACTGAGAAATATGACTTGTTTTTCCTTGAGACTGGCATATTTCCAAATCCTCAAATCCCTTCAGCATCGTGAACAAGGCTCAAGTTTGCGTAGTCAAGATCGCGACCCGTACTAAGGATATGCCGAGTGGAAGCCAGGGGCCAACGCATTGAGTTGAGCCAAACAAACACCACATTAAATAGAGTAAACACCACATTGGTCTAATTTATTAGACTTTTCTTCAAGTCTATACAGATTGACCAGAGTTTAAAATGTACAGAAGGTAGAATAGAGACCGAGCTGGCGTAAAGCATTAGCCATCTGACCTATACAGATCCCAAAAAAGAGAGGTAAATCCATTCCTCGAGAATCTGAGGTGGAACAGGTTAAAGCCGACACTACGGAGGTACCCTGCACTCGAACCTGAAGCATAAATTTTCTCAACATCCAATTTTACCAAATTTGGTTCGACAATTCGCACAAATTGACTTGATTTCGTGGTCAAGTCATCGCTCTAGAGAATGCAGAACCGGGCCCGTATAGAGGAAGTTTGTCCGATTTTCTGGTTTCTCGTGAATTTTATACAAATTTTTTCCAGACTTCCGAGGAGGCCCAAACATCCTCGGGCCCAGTGCCAAAAGATCCATTCGCCCTTTCATCATGTCAGGACTACGAAGGACACGCAAGCAGTCAGTTTGTGACAGTAGAACTTTAAATTATTCCAAGATGTGTTTTTCTCCTCATAGAAGACCATCTGAAAGCAAAATTAATCATTTCACACGACTTTATACAACTTGTATGACTTGCTAGACACCTAGTGTGACTCTCTCGGCGAAGCGTGAACATCCTGAAATAAGAGCGAGATAATTTGAAAGGGTGAATTCGGTGCACCCGTGCCCGTAGGGCGCTTCGCGTCATAACTTATTCTTTTTTTCACGACTATTTTTGGGACAAACAACACTTTTCGCAATTTTTACGATATATTTTCCGCTTCGCAGTAATTAAGGACGCGAATTTACTGTATACGGTTGTATATTTACGTACTTTCCGATACCACAAACGCGTTTTACTCGTTCGCTCAGCAGTATACCGTACACGTACATGTGCTTTTTTGCCCGTCCGTATATGCGTGCACATCTTTTAGCATTCGCAGCACGAGCCAGACAAATAGCGGAAAAAAACAATGCAATGGCGCTGATAAATCCGTATAACCTAAAAACGTCCGGCAAACCGAAATCTATTCTGGAATTTGGAGTGATTTTTTTTCCTTCTCTTTTTTTTTTTTTTTTTTTGTTTGTTCCCTGCTATCTTCTCTCTCTAATTTATTCTCCCGAAACCGTACATCTCGAGTACGTATACGGTATATGTACGAGCCCACACGACGGCTGAATGTCCAATTATTCGCCTTCAAAATTGGTTCGCCTCGCCCTCCGTTATAATCGGCAATTAATATTAGACGTGTAACGCCTAACAAATACCGGCGAGACTAGACGAGCTTTGTATCGATAAAACCTTCCAAGTTTCAATATTTTCTTTCGTCGACTCTTGTATAGATGAGTGCACATATATACGCCGAGGCATTATTTTTCGCTTAAAAGTTATTTCAGCGTGTATCCTCCTTATCGACGACGTCCTTGGAGTATTGCGCTCAAGTTAGTCCAACTTACTACAGTGCATGTACTGTATATGTATAGTCGAGAGGTTTCAAACTTTTCTACTTCTCTTCTATTCGATTACCGTCGCCGGTAGCGGAGACTGAAGGTCTTGTCGTACGATTTCATTCTATTTTGAACTCTTTCCGGCCGACTATTTGTAGGTGGAAGTAGTTGCTAACTTTTTGTTTTTCGATTGAACGAAAAAAAAAAAAAAAAAAAAAAGATGAAGACAAAAAGAAGGAGGGAAGAAAATACGTCGCCCAGATCTCTCGGAAAACCAATCGTGAAAACCTTGTTATTTTGGGCTTGTATAAGCGATCATTAGTTATACCTTTCGTTCGAAATCTTTTTGATGTAATTCAAGTCTGGTAACTTATGGCTCTAAAGCGTGGCGTCGGTCGAGTGTATCACTCAGCGAAATTACTCTCTATATGGCCGTTGACGTAAAATGCGCCGAGCTTCAGTTCGGTTTGTCTCGCATGGCGGAACATGAGTAAGTGACTTTCGCGTACGAAATACCAATCAATAAATCATTTCTTTTCCATTATATATTGCAGATATGGTTTTGTAGTATAGTCGGTCAGCGGTAAGTTGTACGCTAGGATGAAGGACGAAAAGAAACGAAAAAAAAGCTCAATAGTACACAGTGGCCTTTGTGTATCACGCTCTCTAGGCCGACACGTTTTCCATAAAATTTTACACGTTCGTGGTATCGATGCAGGGTACACGTGTTGTTGTCTCAACTGGATGCGCGAGTTGTGGTTAAATCTTCTCGCTCGCGTTTCTCGTTTCATTTACATCTTCTACTTTCTTGCCCGCCAACCCGAGCGAATTGATGACAATAATGTTCCCCGGGATCCTTTTACGTAATACACACCCATCGATTCGATCTTAAGCACGGACAAATGAAACGGAAGAGGTCACGTTTCAGCAGAACGAAGTGTGTCTCACAATAATTCAAAAAGTTAACTTCGCATTATATACTCGTACGTAACCGTAGAACAGTAGTAAAATTTACGGTTCACGTTATTTACGCCTGGTGTGTATGAGCGCCTTTGTGTGTAGATGTTGGAAAATGTCGTGTCGTTTGGACCGATTCCAATTCGTACACAGAAAATCCAAAATATACTCACTATAAACTGTATATTCGCTCATTATCTTTTTGTTATTTTCACCCTTTTTCGTTCACTCCCTTTTCGGCATCGCTCCGCCTTTCAAAAGTTTAGACGATATAAGTTGCAGGCATCAGAAAGCTCTCAATATAATTTAGTTTCAGCGTTCGAGATCACCATTTTCGGTATTAAAATACTCTTTTTTTCTCCTCACACGTAAGCGATCTCGTATTATACGTAAGAAGAAACTGTTCTCAGTCTTTTTCATACAATTTGTCAAATAAATTGGAACGTTGTGAAAGAAGAGAAAAAAACATGATTGATACTTTGGAGCCGCTTACGCGCTAAGCACGCTCTCGAACTCTCGGATACCTATTTCCTTATTCCAAGGCAATTACTTTGATGACCCTTCATTTCTCCTTTCGACTAAATCCGGCAAAGAAGGTGCATTGATCCAGGAAGTGAGAAATGGCGAACAAGGGCTAACGACGATAAAACTTTTTTCGTGGAACATCCGTGGAATAGGCCACCGGTTGCTGTCGACAGAAGTGCCGCAAAATCGTTGGAAAGTGGAAGAAGAGAAAAAAATACAAATCTAAACATCCGGACTGTCAGAAAAGTCACGCTTTGCGTGTCTTCATATTTCGCTGAAATTGTTTAATGAATTTTTAAGTTTACCAACTTGATTTTCTGCTCAAGAAATTAACGTGGCTTTGTTAACATCATTTAATTATTCTCGTCTCGTCTCTTCGGGCTTACCATATCATTCTCTTCATCAATTTAATTAAAAGTTTTAACGATATGGTGTCTCATAAGAAATTCGAGTACGATGATAACCAATCAGCTCCGTGACTAGCGATTTTTCTAGGAGCGGCAAGATAGGTCATGTCATTGTTGTCATTGACTCGACGTGAATTACGATTTACCAACTATATAAAATAACCTGATTTATGCGTGTTTAGCACATTTTAAACATATCTTGTAGGTGGTCAAAAAAATTTTAGAAGCGCCTTTACGCCTTAGTTGCAGGGCTGTAACCAATATTAAGTTCATTTTTTGTAATTTATTTCATTTCATTAAGGATATTGGTGGGCACTGACTAAGGACATTCGTTCGTGTCATTGATCAAATTTTTCATTCTTACCAATAGATTCCAAATTAGTAATGCCACCAAATTATGACAAGTTACCTCGAGTTTTAAGCAAACAACGACAAGAAAGTCTATAAAAAGTTTTAAAAACTCACTGGTTCTTTAACGGGGTTGAACGAGGGGTGGCAGGGAACCTGCTTTATGGGGCACGTAGAATTTCGACCTCCGATATGATCGGAGGGACAGAAAATGTCATTATAAGTGGTACTTTTGAGAGATACAGCGAGTTGAAATAACGTACGCTCTTATGTAAATTTTCATGTGATCACCTTCTAGTGCAACACCTCTAGCGCTTCTAGCGGAACGTCCTTTCGCGAATAGAATCACGTCTTTAGCTGATGGCTGCACTTGCATAAAGTATGACATCATCAACACACACAGAAAAATGATGCAGACGCAGCCATCAGCTGCAGACTCACTGGTAATTCTACATAGGTAAGATGATGGCTCATTACATCTGCCGCTCATAGTGTCTGATCAATGCTGACATAGCTCATACGTAATTTTTAGTTTCATGGGGACAAATCACTTTTTTTTCATGTTTTTCTACGTGTTTTAATGTTGCATGTACACAAAAGTAGCACTTCTGGATCTGCAAAACTGTGAAAATAGTACAGTTTTTCAGTATTTATGTGAAAACGTAGCTTTTCGTTCTATCTAAAAAAGTGGAAAATAAAGCCATTTGTCTATGTAACTTATTCCAGAGATCAATTTTAATGAGCAAACAAAGCAAAGAATGTTTACATGGGTGCTTCATCCACCTTATGGGCACAAGCTGAATGATCTTAGAAGATGGGGAAACAAGACCGAAACCTAAAAACCAATAGTATGAACCAACGGGAACTCGCCAAAGACAAAAACATTGAATCCAGTATTGAAAAAAAAAAAAACGCATTTTCCCAATTTGAAAATACTGTGATGAATTCTTGACACTGGCACGACGACGATGAGCATAGCTACAACAAACAAGCAACTGAATGCTCTGTATGGAAAAAAAAAGTAAAGAAGAAACTTACACTATAACATTGTATCGAATTCTGTGTTATGAATTTATGCTTGCATGAGTGTCCTTTAGTATCGTTATGATAGGTACTGCAATAAAGGTAACGCGCTAGAGCTGGGACGAGTTCTTGCTCTTGCTAAAGGATGAGAAGAAGGAAGCAGGAAAAACGTGTGTAGAAGACAGTGCGAGATGCATATAGGTATACAGCATTATCTTGAATAAAAAGAATGGCCCGGCGAGAAAACGGAGAGAAAGAAAGGGAAAAAAAAAAGATTGAAATATAAAGAAAAAGGGAATATGAATTCGTTTGAAAAATAGTGATTCACTCGACCAGTTTCTTTTTCTGACATTTAAATAAAGCAAGTTATTCAGCGAACTAGCGAAGGTTATTTCAGGCGACAGATGACGGTAAAAAGTTATAACTGTTCTCCTTTGTAGACACAACTTTTCGAGTGAATCAGTCAAAATTTTTTGATGTAAATTACATACGTACGCAACGGCTGACACGATTCTATTTGGTTTCTCCTCGTTTTTTTTTATTATACCGGTACTCGTCGTTACGAAGCACAAAATGGGAAGATATAAAAATAATGGTGATAAAGAAGGGGAAAGGAGAAAGAAAGAGAGAAAAACGAAAATATGCCGCTTGACTTCACTTGGAAAAAAGACAGAAAAAAAAATGGTTAGGAAAAGTAAAGAGAAAGAGAGATCAAATGATGTAATTGATTTTTCTTTGATTTTTCCCTTCGGAGATATAATTGAATGAAATCATTTCACGGTCGAAAACACAATTTAAACATCGCGAAAAACGACATTAGAACCAATGTATTTGGGGTGTAAGATCGCGATTTTAGTTAATTTTTTTCCTTCGCGCGGAATTCTCGACGACGGCCGCTCCTTCGTTTGAAAGTCAGAAATTTTTCAGACGCGGAAGAAACTGCGTGAGCTTACTTACTTACTTACTTATTATTCACGAAGGCTTCGCGATAAATGAATATAACCATTATTTCTCATATATACATAATACACGTGCATAATGAAGCGTGCTGGATTCGAGAAAATTTTTCTTTTTTATTTCTTCGAGAATTTCCGCAGGCCTTACGCGAGGAGAAATAGGACGCTCTCGACTAGACGTCATATTCGTTCTGAACTTTTATCATTAGAAAAGTGAACTGCTACAGGTGAAAGGTAAGATACGTATTATATAGTGCATACGTATACACTGATTACGTTTCCCACAACTTTTTCTTCCCCTGGATCCGTTCTTTCTTCGCATTCATTATCATGGTAGAACGAGGCAGAAGGAAAAAAAATGTTCCGTAGAGTTGTACATGTATTTAGAGAGAAAAAAAAAGAACCCTGTAACGATGATGTTGGTAAAACGGAATTCTGTAGCGAGTAATGAAAGAATGGAGAAATATAGCAGACAAGAATTATCACTGATTATAAATTGAAAAAAAAAAAAAAAAATGAAAAACGCGAACGAAAGGACGCGAGTTTTTCGTACCTTTGACGAAGAGGTGCGGTATCGATTTTACAACCCCCCAACAGTGCTATCCAAAAAAGAGAGTAAAAAAAAAAAAAGTCGAAAGAAAAATGGTAATTTCTTCGTGAATCGTATATTCGTTTTTGCGTGTTGAAAACTGATGCCCTCATCAACGATTCCTCGCTCTTGTAACACAAAAATGTCACGAGAATGTAGTTTAACATAAAAATTCGTATTCAAGCTGCATAACCGTCACCCTTCATTACGGAACAATAATTGAGTTGCTTGTTCTAGGATGAACATTATGTATACTGAACGTAATTTTTTTTTCAGACATCGCCGGAATATGAAAATATTACGTACAAACTGATTATATTATTAAATATCACAGCGTACTATACTACCCGTTGAATGAATAATCCTATTATACACTTGTTGTTGTTGTTATTGTTGTTGTTAAACTGAGAAGAAGCTTTGTACATATTTCCGCGACCGTGTTGTTTGCGTCAATCACAGGCTCTCGCGGATTTGCCGAAATACTACCATGTATACAAACGACGTACATACGTTTACTTTTGTCGGGTCACGCGTTATTAATAATTTCTCGCTCGATGGAGGAACTTTTCATAGCTCCCGGTAACTGATGGTCCCAGAAGCGCACAAATACTGTTCTTCATATACCAACCTTCTTGCACGAAATGAAAATTCATCACAATTACCCCACCCGTTCAGACAACTCCACGTAATCAATAATATACAAGTAAAAAATTTGGGGTTTTTCGTCACAGAGCAGCATCATACACAATACAGGGCTTTTGTACTTTCGTTGAAAGTCTCGTACCATCACACACACCGTCAAGTATTTTCAGGTGAACCCCAGGCAACGAACGTTGCGTCCATCAGCTCTGATCAACAATGGAAGCCGGTAGCAGATGAGTCACCGGAGTCTACCTCGCTAGCGCATGTTGGTGATACCATCATGGAATACTAGTACGATCCTGATGCGTCAGACATACTACCAACACTCGAAGACGATACTTCTTTGTTCGCCAGAAGGGTCGTCCACCATGGACATTGAGAGTGATCTTTCTTATGAACCAGAGTAAGTGCGAATGTAGAAGTAACACTACACAAAAAAAAAAAGCCATTGCAGACGTTGCAATGGCAGCGGGGAACCCGCAATTCCTTAACTCGACTTCTCAGGTGGTGTGGAACTGAGTTGATAATCTTGTCATATAATTCAAATCGAAATTATCATTCTACATTCCCTCCTATCATATATAGCTCGAGAGTCGAAATTCTTCTAAGTCCCCCTTCTATCATATATAGCTCGGAAGTCACAATTCTTCCAAGTCCCCCTCCTATCATATATAGTTTGAGGCTCGAAATTCTTCTAAATCTTCTAAGTCCCCCTCCTATCATATATAGCTCGAGTCTCAAAATTTTTCTAAGTTTTTGGTTGGACGGCGGACGGTAGCTCGAAAGTCAAAATTCTTCCAAGTCCCCCCCCCCCCTATTATATGTAGCTCGAGACTTGAAATTCTTCTAAGTCCCCCTCCTATCATATATAGCTCGAGACTCGAAATTCTTCTAAGTCCCCCTCCTTTCATATATAGCTCCAGACTCGAAATTCTTCCAAGTCCCCCTCCCATCATATATAGCTCGAGACTCGAAATTCTAGGTTACTAACTTCGCGGACGTTTTCTGAGGATGTAATCTCCTAACAAAATGGATAGCGGGTTCCCCGCTAAAAAATTGAAAAATGCAAGAACGAAATTATACAATTCTAGAAGTATTTTCGACGCTGATCACGATGCCGTTGGCCGTTTTTCAAAATTGGCTCTGGTTATCGAGAAATGAACGTATCAAGTTCCCGCGAATTGTAGCGACGCGCAGTGTAAGTTCTCGTACTCGCAAAATTCGGTAGCTGGGTAACATACACTGCGCGTCGCTACGATTCGCGGGAACTTGATATGTTCATTTCTCAATAACCAGAGCCAATTTTGAGAAACGGTCAACGGCATCGTGATCAGCGTCGAAAATACTTCTAGAATTGTATATTCAATTTTTTTATTTTGTTGTGTAGTGTAATCACTGGAATATATGATGCAGGAAATGATACTCAGCTTCAAGTGTCATCCCAATGTAATGATTTGGGCAACATCATTCTCAACTCAACCGTTAATGCGATCATGAATGACAATGGCCGAGCACGTAAGCGTGATTGATATTTTCCTTTTCTGGCCAACGGCCTCGCACCACAATCTGTTAATTTCTGTGGTGCCGTAAAATGAGTACGCCTCACACGGTGCCCTAGTCCGGCTTTGCAGAAGTTTAACTTTGGACTGGAACTCGACCTACACACACCTAACCCGGCGTAAGGTGACGACCGCTCACCAGAGTTTGCACATTTTATGGTTTAAAGGTGGTGTATTTATGTACATTCCTGTTGCGATCACGTCTTAGGGCTATCGAAAATGACTTATGCTCTGGAAGGCAATGTGGGCACATTTGTTTGGGTGCATCTCCTCATTAGTTGAGGGAGGATAAACGTTTTAAGACTAGATAATGAAAACAAGAGGAGATAGTACCAAAATATACGCGTGGAATGTTTACTAGGAAATTTTACGATGGATGACAAGGAACCTGTTTTAAGAGGCACGTGGGATCTGAAAAATTTAGATTGGTGACGTTACAAGACTGACCTAAGATGTCATCAAATTGTGACGTCACAGACTCGGATTTTGGAGCTATATACAGGGTGTCTACCAAGTTGAAAAAATTCAAATCCGTGACTTTCCATGACCTTAAAATTTTCTTTCCCACGTGACTTCCCAAGATTCTTTTTTAAACTAAAGAACATAATTTTGACGAGTTCAACATACCAGAATCAAAAAAAAGAAAAAGGAACGCTTCAATTTTTATTCTTAAAATTCATAATATTCAACTATCCCAGAATTTTCCCCCAGTTTCTTTTTTCTTCTCTTTCTTTCTTCTTTTCTTTTTTTTATCAGTTTTTCAAAATAAAAATCCGTGATTTCCCGTGACTTTCCGTGACTTCCGTGACTGGTAGACACCCTGATATAGGGTGGCGGGGGAGGACTTGAAAGAAACTAATCTATGACGTCACAAGGTTGACTTATGACGTCATCAGATAGTAACGTCACAGACTCGGACTTTGAAGCTATATATGTTGGGAGAGAGATATATGATACGACTTTAAAGTTGGCTGTCGGCCGGCCGGATGGCAGACATTTTTTCTAAAACGCACCCCCTCCCTCCCTCCTTCCCTCCGATAAAACAGGTTTCCTGTTAAAAATTTCGACAACGACCTACATAAGCTCTGGATATTTAGGCGCGCAAATTGCGTCCACAGTAATTTTTAGATGTATCGTGTCTCAGACACGTCTCGAGAAAAAACGAGCGATGCGCAAATTGCCCTACAAAAGTTTGACTTTGGATTGGAATTTGACCCAGACTAACAGAATCTGGTCATCATATGGACCTTGATCTAGATAACTTTACTCAGAAAAATTTTAATTTTGAAACTCGACCTACATATCACAGAAAGAGCTCCAGAAGGTCATGTACGTCAATTATGTCCCGAGTGATTTTTAGATACTTAAGACACGTCCTGAGAAAAGAAGAACGATGTGCGAATCGCGTTATCTGAGCTTCAGATAGCAACATGAAGGAACTGCGTCCTGATAGCGTTCGACACCTTTGGCTGATGTTGAAACGACAGGAAGTGACGCTCAGGTTTATGAAACAAGATTTGGTAGTTATTTTCATCTCGGCCAGTCCTAACACTGGAAGCTGCAGCAGCTTGAGCTGAAGAATCGTTCATCCTGAGAAACTCTTAGCAGGGAACCCGCTATCTCTTTTGTTAAGGAACATTCTCAGTGAATTTCTGCGAGCGCATCCGACTTTGATGACGTTGTCAGAGGCTTGAAATATTTCTGACCATCGGGCTATACTTATTTGTGAGGTGGAACTTGAGAACAGGACTTGGAGATGACATCATCAAATAAAATCAGGGTAGATATTATAGGACTTCGTTTAGGCCCGAGAAATTTCAAACTCTTGGATCCAGAAGTAACTATTATCGCAGAGCACATGTGTCAATTGGACCGAGGAGACTTTGATCGATTAATCTCTGTTTACAACTTGTCACGCGAATTCCTGATTCCGAATATAAAATAAAATTACTGCTTTTGGGCATTCCAATAATCATTGTAACTCTATATTGAACCCCTTTGATTTCTCATGAAACCTATTTTATTGAATATAATTCCAGCAGTTACTAAGAAGCTGTTAATATATTTAACGTAGATGCATGGCACAAGACACATACAGACAATAGACGAGAAAACTATCGAACCCGCTAAACTGAACTGATAACCGACAGAAGGAAAGACTGTATCTAGCAGACAAAACGAGATAACATATGTACGCAATCCCACTCAATCACATACGCTACGCCTTCTTTCGACATAGAAAATATACTCATTCCAAATACTTACAATTATCCTACCTAGAATCATTCGAGAGAGATTGCCTCATCAGAAAGCATTCAAATTTAAAATTCATCATCATCAAACGTTCCGACTTTTAGGCCCAGTGGCCTGTTTCGGTCCAGCACAATCCATCTAACCATCTTGTCGTGGGACGTTCGCAGTTTCGCCTCCCTGTCGGAAAATACTGCAGCAATTGCGACTTCTTCATTCTTTTCACATGACTCTCCCATCTTCATCTACACACAACTATTCTATTCATGATTCAGCCCCGGCACAAGGGACAAGCAAGCAAGCAACTGCAGCGATTTCAAGATCAAAACAGATTACCAAAATTGTTATTAAAAACTATTGGGTCTATAACTATCTCGGCGGCAAAAACTAGATCTTGGCTTTAACGCCAAAAAACCTTGCGCTGCATGATTGTTCTCACCTTCAAGCATCGAGCGAGTGAAGGGCTTTGTATACCTGACCAAGGAAGGAGCGAGTAGATCTCCAGAAGAATGAATCTCCACTACTGTGGGTCTTCCAACACCTGTCTTCTTGAAGAAAAATTCTACTCCCTCCCAGATGAGGTAGGTAGTCTCTCCTTGGTTCTATCATTTCCAAAATATTCATGCACAAGTTGGACGTGACCCTTTTTCTTCGCCTTCCAAATTTCTCGCTCACATCTCCTATTGATAGAAATACGTCGATAATTTCATAAGTCAATAGCCCGGTCCTCTTCCCATTTTTCAAGCATTTCCTTTATGAAATATGTGGCTCCGAGATTAATTTCCATTAAAAATGGGTACCGTGAGTTGGGTATTAAGAATATGGTCCGTAGGGCTTCTTTAGATCCCGCAAATTTGCCGCCTTCGGTATCACGACCTATCGCTTAGCTAATATTCGTGTCACTTCCCAGAACTTTCGATAAGAGATTTTTGTCATGAACCACCTCGCTTTTTGTAGGACATTAACAACGACATCGGATCGCTCGGTCCACAAGTTTTAAATCGACTATCTACAGACGTTGATGTGAGGTCAATCTAAAAGCCAATTGAGAAACCATGAACTATCCGTCTTGATTTGACGTAGAATTCACGTCATTAAACACAGGTATTATCAACTAAGTATCATTCGACTCTTCATAGATGTCAGACAGAAGTCGAAATCAGGTCGATACATCTACATTTCTAAGTGTTGAGCACCAGTCGACGACAAAAAAGCCTTGAAATAATTATTCAGATTCTAATATTTTTCTCCCTTTTTGAAATTTTCAATTTGTTTTTTTTTTGGTAAAACGAATTGTGCTGAAAAAAAATTGAAAATTTCAAAAAGGAGATGGAGCGGTGAAATAAACCTTTATTAAACACGACTAAAAAGTCTTATTTACCTTGAAATTCGTCAAATTTTGACGATACGTCGATTTGAAATTGATTTTCAAGTCCATTATTCCCAATGAAAACAAATTGTCGACTCGACAATCGATCTATACTCCAAACTACGTAACTTATATATTGTATATTTAAAGCTGAGAACAAGCAAAAGTTTAGCGTTCGTATTCGTTAACATTCCAAGTTTTTTCTTTGTCTCAACTTTACAATCAATCAGTTCAATCTATCTCGGAAGCTCTATACCACAATTGGTTCCAAAGTTTTTAATGACTCAAAGAATATTTCCCATTTGTATACATACGACATCGAACTCGATGAGAATTTCAATGATCGTGGAATATAAAATAATGTATTGGTGAAGCATTAGAAGCAAGTTTCTATCTCAGCATCCCTTAGGCTGTATCGTACCTTCATTCTTCTTATTCTCTTTCTCATTGATTCAAGTTTGATCGGAAGCTCTGTTTAGCAAAACTGATAGTTACTGTTCGAGAACTTGTAGCTTCATTCTCTTTTTCTTCCATACTATTTTGTAAGAAGCAACATGTCGGTGGGAGCTCTTTGTGTAGCGTAAGATTTCTTTTGAACCATTATTAGAAGTTCCCTGACAACACCGTGAGAGAGCTTCTAAATCCTCGAATTTCGACTGAGTACATGAATCTTTCTGTACAACTATTTTTTGACAATTTTAAAGCCATCGTTTCTCGTCAAATCTATTGAAGGAAAAACAAAGAAAACTATAACAATCGATAGCAATCGGATAGGGCGATAAATGCAAGGATTACGTTACTCGAGTTTCTTGTTTGGAGAGCAATCGTCTCAGGAACATAAATATGACAGAACGAAACAAAGAAGAAAACACACGAACGCGATATCAGACATAACTCAAAAGTGTTTCAGCTGCTATAAAAATATGAACGTGTATTTCGAGAAAACGTTCAAAAGACAACGAAAGAAAGAGAAAGAGGAGAGGGATAGAGTGGGCAAGAGAGGAAGTATAGGAAAGAATTTCGTCATATATCAAAGGAACCATGCCATTTTTAAAAATACAAGACAGGATAATGGTCAGCGGTTTAGAAAATTGCTTCCTCTGTTTACTCAGTTTGAGAACTTCGTACGCCTTCTGTGTAATCTGTATACTGCTGCAATATTGTATCACAGTATTTATTTTACTAGTAAAAATTGTACTCGTGTAAAACGTGAGCTTATGTATACACAACGATGCGTACTCACTTAAATAAAGAAAGAAAAGGATAGCGATATGTAACACATAGAAATGCACACATATATATGCGTGAATAAAGGAGAAGATGGTTGTGGTCAAGTGTGTAGACGTTGCTCTGTCAGAGGCGACGGTCGGAAAAACGAAAACGCGGTTGATGGGCATTTGGCCAACTTGAGGTAGATGACAGCTTACAAATCACAACGATGGAACGATGCCATATTACTACCCCTGCGTCGAACATTATAAAAAGTATGCATTTTTTTCAAGAGGTTCTTGTGGCGTGTTTTTTCTCGACGATAATAGAGACGGAGACATTACCTTATAATAGAAAAACAATATTTCTATACGCTCCTCTTCTCGTCTCAACCAGCCTTCCATTTGAATACGCCTGTCGGTACGCGTGCATGCAATACATTACTCACCAAAGGCACAATAATATTGCGAATATCATTTGACTGAGTCCTACATTAGTCTATATTATGTGTATGAATTACCTATCTATGCTCCAGTGTATTCGCATATGGCAAACTAATATCACATCATCGCATGCCACACTACCTTCGTACTGATTTTCTGTCAAAAGCTACTACCGTATACGTTATCGTTCGTTATTTTCCCAATTATGTATTTTCCTTTTCAAAAACATGATTTCCACATGGAATAATTTGTATACAGTTTGTTCACGTTGCCGAATGCAATTTATGACATTTTCTAGGTTATACGGCGTGTATATAGAGAACGTTTATGTACGCGTTTCATAGAAGCGTTAGTTAATTATCAAGCCTTCTGATCAATTTTCTCCGCTCGAGCTTCTTAATTATGCGAAAATTATACAGTAGAATGGTACAAAAAAAGAAAAAGGGGAAAAAACAGCTACAAAAAAAAGAGAGTGTTAACAGCGCTCGCCCAATAGGTACCGCAGAAACAAGACAGAAACAAATGAAAAATAGACTAATTAGAAGAAAAGCGGGTATTTAAAAGATGCGGAGGACTTTTTCCAAGAACGAATCTATCAAGTTAGGGAGAATAGAGAATAACAAAGGATTGTTTCTCCACTTAAAAAGTTGAATGATGTTTAATGCGTTCGTCTGCTAATGAAAGGCTATAAAAGCTCATTTTTTATCCTGTTACATCACTTAACGAGCATCTTTTTCGTTGTTCATTTTCTTTCTTCTTTTTTTTTTTTCTTCTCTTCTCAAACTCTCGTTGTACATTTCAATATTTTTACTTATATTTTATGCACCACCGCGTTCTAGATTGGTTCTCTAACGAATAATAATCGTCAAAAAATAACATCTTCGGATGAGAGTTTCGAGATAAGTGCCTGATAGAATAGATTCATCTTTTCTTCACTCGAAGTGATGTACTGTTCGATTATTCGTGACAAATTCTTTTTGCTGTCAGCATTTGGAATATGTTTAGTTTACATTGACCCTTCAACTGATGATCTAATCATAGCAGTTCGAAAGAACGTAATTGTGATACTGGCAACATTGAAGCCAGAGTTAGAAGATATAGCACAGTTGATCACTGTAGGAAATCGATTCTCGTATCTCTTAGAGTGGGAGAAAAGAAAAATTATTAGTTCTAAGTCCAAGTTCAAAAAATGATGTTTTTTTTTTCAAAATGTCGAGCTATCCTTTGGTTACAGGGATCGAGAAAGTTGAAAGAAAAATGGAAGCTCTCGTATTTTGTTGATGATTGTAAAAATCGTGTGAATATTGTTCTTTTTCTCAACATTTATACGACTAAAACATGAATATTGATAAAATAATAAAATAATAACGACAGTGCTTTCAAGCTCATTATTGTGTTTATGATATATTCGTCTGGACAAGTCCTTTTATTATTTTGTGAAAATGGCAAATTCTTATATCAATATTTTCGGGCTATTAAATTGGAGGTACAGTGCGGCTGCCAAAAGTGTTTTTAGATAAGACGACAGTGCTTTCAAGCTCATTATTGTGTTTATGAATATTGATGTCTGAAAAATTTGACCCAACTTTCTTTTTCTGAAAAGCACCTACCAAAGTCAACAGCATCAGATTCTGGTGTATTTGCTTCGAGGTTAGAAATGTCAATAATTTGAGGCCTGAAAACGACTCATGCGCTCGAACATCTACAACAATAGTTGCATTCAGTTCTAAAGTTAGTTGATTCAGATCGGACAAATTATAGGTTCGCTACCCATCGTTATAATAAGAAAATTGGGAAATTTGATGAGGACATCGGGGAATTTGGAGTGTGTTCCGTGTAGAATACATATGTTAATGTAGAATTAGTTCCTTCAATGCGATGCCAGCGCTGCTTGATTCAAATAGCACTATAGTATTGTTTGACATAGAAGTTGGGAAATAGTTGGGAAATATGATACGGAAATAGAAGAATTTAGAACATGTTCCATTCATAATAGATGAGGTGTGTAATATTAATTTCTTAAGAAGTGCGATTCTAGCGCTGCCTGGTCCAAATAGCGCTGACATCGTTTGATAAGGAAGTTGAGAAATTTGAATTTTGATAATGTGTTCTGCAAGGAATAGGTGCGTTAAGGGTGTTCTTTACTTGTGAAAATATGCTCGGAAAACATGGTAGCGAAAATCACATTTTACTGCTCGAATTTTTAACGGATCTTTCAGAATAATTGAAATATTTTCCAGAAAGATTCAACCAGGGGCGCTATCGAAGCAGAATTATTGTAAAATTTTTTCTTATACTTTCTCAATTAAACGTTGAAATTGGTAAAAATTCGTCTATTTTCTGACAAGAGTGAAATTCTTCTGGAGCCAAAATTCAGGATTCTGTTCCGAAAGCGCCCTTCGTTGAACCCTTGTGTATAACATTTCCAAAGATCGAAAAAATTCATCAGAAAATGGAGCCCTGAGATGTGACCTTCCAAAATCATTCCTCGTCATTTGTTACAAGGACTACCCACGCACGCCTGACAAGCGTCGCGTCGCGTAGCGTAGTGACCGCTGGCTTCCCGAGCCTTGCATGGTTTTTGGGGATGTTTATGCAACTTATCGTACACCGTTTCGGAGTTTTGAACAAGTAAAGCACACCCTTAATGTGTGAAATTAGTTCCTTCAAAAGTGCGATTCTAGCGCTACCCGGTCCAAGTGGCGCTAGCATTGCTTCATAATGAAGATGGCAAATTTGATAAGGAAGCAGAAGAATTTAGAATATGTTCTGGCAAAATCAATGTGTCAATGGATAAAAACTAGTTTCTTCAAAAGTGCGATCAGGGAACAGCTGGGTTTTACATAGGCACGTAACAGAAGACACCAATCAAATGATAACAAACCGACGACTTTGATTTAAAACACCAAACACAATAATTTATAAAAAATAAATGACGACAAAGGTGAATTTTTTATATATACGAGTAATAGCAATCAAATTTTTAGAAAAGTGTAATAAACAGAACAAAAAAAAAAAAAAAAAAAAGGTAGAAAAGGTAGAAAAGTCAAATAAAAAAAGAAATAAAGAGGGATTTTTTTTCCAAAGGTCATAAAGAAAGAATAAAAAAACAAAAGAAAATGTGAAACAATTTTTAAACAAATATATAAAACAAAATTGAGCAAATTATCAAATGATTGAAAAATATATCGCGACCGATTTTGTAAATGCTAGACTTACATCAACGGGGAAAAAAATTCCCCTTTTGACTTTTCTAAAAAAGTTTTCCTCTTTGTTTTGTTTTTGTTTTGTTCTGTTTATTAGACTTTTCTAAAAATTTTATTGCGATTATAATATATAAAAAATTCACCTTTGTTGACATTTATTTTTATTTTTTATTTTGTGTTTAGTGTTTTAAATTAGATTCGTTGGTTTGTTATCATTTGATTAGTGTCTTCTGTTACGTGCCTATCAAAACCCTCTTCCCTGATTCAGTGGCTTGTACTTTTGAGGAAAAAATCGAACATATTCAAAAGTGCGATTCTAGCGCTGCCTGATCCAAATAGCGCTGGCGTTGTTTGATAAGGAAACATAAAAATTCAGAGCGTGTTCTGGCAGAATCAAAGAGTCAATGGGTAAAATAAGTTTCTTACCCAAAGTAAAATTCTAGCGCTGCTTGGTGCACATAGAGTCAGTATTGTTTGAAGAGAAACTTGAGAAATTTGATAAGAAAATAGAAGAATTTAGAATACATTTTGCTCATAATAGATGTGTAGGGGTGTAAAATTAGTTCCCTCAAGAGTGTCATTCTAGCGTTGCCTGAACAAAACAGGGTGTACTGGCTGACTTTCAGTCAATACCAAATTTCTTCCTCATACTTACTACTGTACTCGCAACGAGAAAGAAAAATTTGCGGATAAAATCAAAGCATGATCTATCAACGTTTAGTGCACGACGTCAATTTGGGTGAGCTTGCTGACAAGGTGATGACGTGAAAAAATTCAACTAAGAAATCTGAAATTGCACTCGCTCAAATGAAAGTCAAAAGAGCCACAAATTTTTTTCTCTGCCATGTATCCAAAAGGCATATTCGAGAAGGTGAAGCTCATTTTATTAGTACCCGACAGTATGTTGAAAAACACCATAATCACCTTTTTGATGTGAACTACAGCGCTCCTACATATAATTATGCGAATGTTTGGGCCGTACAGCGCCAGTATCGACTACGCATGACAGTGAATGACTAAAGAGTGAACATTTTTACACTATTATGAAACTTTTGGAAATCTGGCATAAAGGTAGTCGCAATGGATTAAATTTTTGATGCTGAACATCGATCGATACACCTGATTTGCTGATGTTCATAAAAGTATCCAAATTATTCCCTTCGAACATGATATGGACCCTTTTTAGCCAAACCCAATCAAGCGACATGATGACAATCTACAGAAATGAAGAAATGTTCTTTTACTATAAGCGGAGATTCTCCTTTTCTCCAGATCGTTATCATGTCGCTTGGTTGGGTTTGGCTAAAAAGGATCCATATGATAATAGCTTTCATAAGAAATACATACGGAACAAAAATCATTTCACTCATGAAAAATATTGAATATTTCAAGAAGGAAACGATAATATTTCAATTTTTTTAAATCATAAGCAGAGACCGGATTTCTCGGCAAAATGCAGAAAAAGTAAAAAATAAATGCCGAAATCGTCGTTTTTGCCGAATTTTAGAAGGAAAATGTATAATTTTTAGCATTAAATGACTCAAAAAATGCAAAAAAATGGTACTTTTTTCGGTTTTGCCGAATAATGCCGAAAACTGAATTTTTAGTGCCGAAAATCTCCCATCAAAAATTCCGAAAAATCCGGTCTTTGATCATAAGTATTTCAAAATCAAATTTTCAATTATTTCTTGTTTTCAATCAATAACATAATGATCTATGTTCCGCATGTATTACTTATGGGAGCCATTATAGGTTCCATGGAAATGTATTGCAGATGTATCGATCGGTGTTCAACATCAAAAACTTGGTCCATCGAATGGAAATTCGATATCCTATAATTTTTGTTTCCTCTGGTCTCTATGAAAACGTCTCATGTTTTGAGATATCTCTATTTTAGCGAGTTAATTGGTTAATGGAAAAATGAATTTACATTTTGCTTCTTAGAGGCACGCTCTGACGGATGTATGGCCCAAACACAGCAACGGCAAATCATAAGTAGTTACCTAACGTTGAATGACTTCCTGAAGGCAAATTGAAAATATCGCCTGACACCAGCAACACAAAAGACTATGCCTCGCACTCGTCAGACTGCTACTATCGGTGTTATCATGAAAAAATTACAAATTTCACAAGGAAAAATGGATGTTACAGGTCTCAAATCGACATTGATCAGGAGTCAATGTGGTCTAATAGGAGCGGAACACACTGAAGTCTTGCGTACCATCGGAAATATTCAAAATACATATTCACTATTTGATCTTCATCCCAAACCTCACAATTAGTATACTCCAAATTTACTGCTCGAAGATTGAACTTCCATCAGTCTGTGAATCCCATCCCCAGAGGCTGCCCAAAAAATCCGTATGATGCACGTCAAGTACTTCGACAATAATGACTTATTTTAAGTAAAGCACATATGATTACCGAGTTCGCAATACCCTTTGGCCAGTCAAGAAAACTTTTTAGGTCATGTCAGTCTACAAAATAGTTTTGAACAAAGCTATAATCAATATAGCGAAACGTTTAGAGTATTTTCAATACTTCTTCACCAAAGTCGTTTTTGATGTAGCAATCAATTTTTAAAAATTCTTACACATAATACTCATTTTGTTATAGCTATAGTAGTTTTCCAAAGGAACAAAGCCATTCTGTTCGGAAGATGAATTCATCTTGAGAGGATCAGAACGTAAATATTTCATTTTCATAAGTGGAACATAGTTGTAGCGTCTATATCTATACGTCAAGAATGTATAAAAATAAGTGATTTTGTCGTCAGTTTTTATTTTTATTTTTTCATACTTACAAAGCGCGCCACTCGAAACTTTTCCAGAGACTAATACAACTTATTTTTGGACGTATCGACGGACTATAAAGTATTTACGTTTCGAGGTTGCACGATCGAAAAAAGTTTCCCATCAAAATTTGATGATATAAGTTACATTTGCGGCGTAAAAATATACCGAAAAATTTTGTGAAAATGAAGGTAAAATATGGCGGGTCGAGAACGAAACGGTTTTATAGAGAACGAGAAATCGCGAAAAATAGCTATATTTACATATCTATTTTGATTGTGGAGCGAGAAAATACTACCTTGAACGGGTTCTATCCTAACTTCGAGTATACTTCAGTGGGTCGTACTTCTTCGACAGGATACAAGAATGAAGAAAATTAGGCAATAGCTTTCACAAAATTCCTTCAATTCTAATAACAGACTATGGATATATAAGATGGCACTTCGCAGCTCAAGAAAAATAAAGGGTTTGAAAAGACGCTCATTCTCACACAGTCCATGCAAAATGGATATACTATCGAATTTCATTTTACATATAAGGTTTTCGTTAGCTTGAAATATTTCGAAAACATATTTTTTACAAAATGATCGGTCGGATATTTGATACACGCCCGAGAGCAATTTATTCTCTTTTTCGCTTTCCCTAGAAATATCGTTACTTCGTGGAAAAGAGAACAATTTGGTTTTCGGTGTTCACACCTCACACTTTTACACTAGAGTTATAATAAAGTATTCGATGAAAGGTGTGTAAAGAGAGTAAGAAATAACGCGAATGTATTTCTACACGTTCGTAATTTCCCGCACACAGGAATTCAATTCTGGACAAACATACACAGTTGAAATAAAGGGAGGATTTGAACCTGGGGCGGAATAGTTTAGGCGACCGTCTCGTACGCGAGAGGTCCCAAGTTCATACCTCACTGGAAAGGAGCAAAAGGAGCAAAAGTTGTACGTTGTTCGTCGTTTCATAATCTTCCCCTCCCTCTACTTATAGTATTCCAGCGAACACGTCCGCTCTCGTAAATTCACACAGAGTTGGTTGGAAACGATAGAAGCAAAATCAAAGAACCTTTTCGCAACTGAAATATGAAACAATTGAATACCACAAACTATAGAGTTTCTATATTTTTTGTTGTAGTGGTCTAATCTCTTTTCAATTTATAAAAGAATAATCGATCATTCTCCATGAATCGATGGGTCTGGAGCCTCATCAAGACAAACAAAAGAGGTCTCACATCCACAATTCCTAACAAAAATGATGAGTTTCCTACTTGGATCGTGCAATCAACGAGTTGTATTTGTCGATGAGTTATGGCGAGACGTCGAAGGGAGAGGGGGCGAAACAAGACTGAAGTATCTTTATGAATCGAAAAATCTCTGATGAACATATAACGAGACTGGACCCTCGAATCCACCAATAGCTTTCAAAAAACAAGGAAGAAGAGCGGAAACATGCAAAATACACAGCAAGAAAATATTAAAAATCAGACGGATTTGACATACCAGTTGATAGTGGAAGGAAATATTTCAACATTGCGACTTCAGATACGGTGTCTTTGACAAAGTCACAAAATGATGGAACTCTTCAGTTCTGTAGTTCGCCCAATGGAAATAATGGAAATTCAAATCGAGTGGTTGCTCCTCTTACGTCATTTTCTTCAAGAGCGAATATTATTAAAAATTCCTCACAACAGTACGACGCTATATCTAATAAGGAAAACTTCCACGTGAAACGAATGAAAAATTTAACAATATAAATTGATGAAAGGTTAGTAGAAATTTACAGCAACATAAAGAAATTATTTATTTTTTATTTATCAAAGTTTTCCTTCATTCGTTCAAACATTTTTCATTTTTCTGAAAAAAAAAAATCCTTTTGAAGTCACACGTTTGCTGAGAATCACATCTACTACTTTCGCCCCCACGTCAGCACTCTATGAGAATGCTCGTGATTCCAAGACCAATTGAGATGCAGTATATTTTAAAGGGACACTCAAACTACGTTCTCTGGCTTTTTTCTGACTGTTTCCAATCGTTAGAATTACAAAACCATTCAGCTCATCTTCCTAATGAGTGCGCTAAGCTTGATTAAATTGTTCCTGAGTTTGGTTTGATTGAGAAACTTTTCCCTCTCACTTCAAACGATGATTCTCCTCGACTTTGTAACTCATCGTGACGTTCCAAGGCGCCCCAGTTGATTTCTGCCAACGGCGTTCCTGCTTCAACTTTTACGTTGGTTTACTCTAAACTCTCGTTGATAATGGTTTTCAAAAACGTCTCGATTTTGTACAGTTTAAATAGGTGCAGCGGTAACAAATCATATTCTTTCTTTCAACTTATAATATACACCGAAAAATCGAAATCGTATCTATCGAAATGAGATATTTTTATAGTCTAGAAAGCTGAAAACGTATCACAGATATTAATTTCAAGTTTGCCAAATCATGATAAGGATGAAATCAAACCCACAACTTGCAGACCATCTAGAAAAGAAACATCTGTTCTAACTCGCCTCAGAATAGGCTCACACCTTCTTTCACGTTCAGAACCACCCAACTGTCCAAAATGTCTCTTCAATACAATAGACATGAACCATATTTTTACATGCCCTGAACTTACTAATTTACGAAACTCACTAAACATACCCCACTCTAGAACACGAGCACTCAAAAATGACACCTCATACACAGAACTCGTACAATACCTAACGTCAGCCGAACTTTTCTCTCTACTTTAAAACCTTTAACTATCTATAAAATTATAGTAAAATTAGCCTTTAAAATGACTGTCCCTTTAATGTAATACTGTATTATATATCAAGCTAATAGCCCAAAGCGTAGCTTAAAAGCTTGTAAAAATAAAGAAAAAAATTAGAAGCCATTGCAGACGTTGCAATGACAGCGGGGAACCCGCAATTCCTTAACTCGACCTCTCAGGTGGTGTGGAACTGAGTTGATAATCTTGTCATATAATTCAAATCGAAATTATCATTCTACATTCCCTCCTATCATATATAGCTCGAGAGTCGAAATTCTTCTAAGTCCCCCTTCTATCATATATAGCTCGGAAGTCACAATTCTTCCAAGTCCCTTTCCTATCATATATAGTTCGAGGCTCGAAATTCTTCTAAGTCCCCCTCCTATCATATATAGCTCGAGACTCGAAATTCTTCTAAATCTTTTAAGTCCCCCTCCTATCATATACATCTCAAGACTTGAAATTCTTTCAAGTCCCCCCTTCTATCATATATAGCTCAAGACTCGAAATTCTTCTAAGTCCCCCTCCTATCATATATAGCTCGAGTGTCAAAATTTTTCTAAGTTTTTGGTTGGACGGCGGACGGTAGCTCGAAAATCAAAATTCTTCCAAGGCCCCCCCCCCCTATTATATATAGCTCAAGACTTGAAATTCTTCTAAGTCCCCCCCCCCCTATTATATATAGCTCGAGACTTGGAATTCTTCCAAGTCCCCCTCCTATCATATATAGCTCGAGCCTCGAAATTTTTCCAAGTCCCGTAACCTAACCTAACCTGCGGACGGGACGTGGACGCGAACGCGGACGTTTTCTGAGGATGTAATCTCCTAACAAAATGGATAGCGGGTTCCCCACTAAAAAAACCAAGAGTATAGAACGAAAAATTGGACCTCACTTCAAAAACTGAAGACAATTTCAACTTTTTTCCATTATATTTTTTTTATAAAATGTCACTAGTCGAACCTTTGAAGATGCTAGATTGGCATGCCCAAAATTTACAGATTCTAGGTACGTGCGAGACATCAATTAAGCACGTTGGGAGTTCACCAAATTTAAGAAGGGACCTGTTTTATTTTGAGTATAACGGGCTATACGATGGTGAGGAACAAAGTTCAAGCCGTATAGGAATGAAAATGCACACTAGTGACTCCCATAAAACAGGTTTCCTGATTGCCACAATTAACAAAAGTAATGAAGACAAGCCCAAGTAGCTCACCACTTGAGCTGCGAGTCTTTTATTTCAAAATATTTCAACGTTAAGACTGTGATGGGAAAACACTTGTATCAGGAGTTTCAAAGAAGGTACGAGGTCAAATATTAGAGAATCGTGTGAAAACGTTCACTATGTTGTCACACAGCCACCGCCTGATCTGCTAATCCAAAACCCAGAGCAATAATTTTGTGACTGAAAATACATCTTCCACACTTCAAACCCTATTGGAAACGACTTTACTTTTGTAAGATCGCCAAAGAGATTTCGTAGATGGAATTCTCGAGCTCCATACAATCAAAACTATGAACGTGTCCTACTTGTCCTCATCATTCGAACGCATCCTGAATTTTCTTCTCCCAAATTTAAATTTACTAATTGTATTTTAATTTTCTTTATTCGAATAAGATGTACCTCTTGAAAGAGACTAAGCAATTACCATGAATACATACAATCTTACCTTTGCCAAAATATCAAACGCAACTATACAACTTTCGGTAAAGTACGACGATGCTTTTTATCAAAAAGGAACAATTAGGTACGTTACTTCAACTGAGCTAGCTATTCCTTATCCTAAATTCTAATACAAGTTTCTAGAATAATTTTTTCGCTGAATTTGATATCGTTTAAACAGAGAATCTGTTTGGAAAAAGTTGTTTTAGAAAAATAACCATCGCCGGGCACCCATCCGGCGAATTGAGGTTCCAAGGTAGGTATAGGCTCGGACTTATTTTTGAGACATAAAAAATTTTCGACTTCATAGGCACTTTTTCGTATTTTGAGCCTCGTATACACGAGGACAGTTGAGCTATAAATATCAGAAAAGAGATTCAGAAAGATTTCAAACATTCACTAGATTGGGACGGATATTATGGAAAAGTTTCGACCATCGTGCTATACATAGAAGCAGGGTTTTAAGCTATACATGAAAAAAGGAGGATTCTGAAAGATTCGGACTTCTTCTAGACTACACCTATACGAGAGGAAAACGATCTGGAAAATGTCGACCACCAAGCAAAAAGTGGATCAAAAGGAGCAACACCGTCTTTGACATAAGTTAGAAACTTTGAAAATTCATGACCGCGAATTAATGATATAAACGATTGGAGAATTTGAAAAATTTTTGACCCTTATTTATTATGGAAATATAAATCAACAAAATTCTCTACTAAACAAGTTTCCTGCCCGCGCCTTAATGAATGCAACTCATTAAAGAGACCCCGCAAGTAGCAAACAAAGTGAGCTGAGAATTTCAAATTTTCCTCAAGAAGTCTTCAATTGATTCCAAATTGTCTTGAAATGATTATTTTGAACATGGGCTTTGATCATTATGGTAAAATATTATGTATCTAATCAGGGTGGGAAGCCAATGAGCATCAAGCACGCTTTTAGCTGACAGTCAATCCGAAAAAAACTCTTCCATCGCTGGTTTTTAAAGTTTTGAAATTTTGGCTTCGACACATTCAAGTTTTTATGAAAAAGCTGTAGTCATTTTGAACCAATTCTCCTTTAAATTCACGGCAGTCTTTTAAATTTATAATGGAAAGGTTGATTTGAGAAATAATGAATGACCCTGCCAGTGTAAACTTGTAGATTTTTTGAAATGTCTATAAATTATGGTATTGTCATAGTTACAAATTAAAAGATTATGTCGAGGAAGTTGATATTAATATTGTATTTTTCAAAGGTAAAAGTCGAACGATTATGAGATGAGTTTAAAAAGGTCAAAATTTCAGTAAAAATATTATTGTTAATGATAAGAAGAGAGTCATCCGAATATTTAGTCATAAATTTAATGTCATTTTTAAAATTATTGTACCTATTGATGAGAAGTTTGTCTCAAGACGATTTCAGAGATAATGGCAGAAAGTGGGCAACTCATAGCTAAGCCAGAAATTTGTGAGTAGAAAATACTATTAAAACTTGAGTAACTATTATATATGCAATGGGAGATGGCTTCAAAGAACAAATCTTTATTGAGAGCAGTACCCCCAAAACGAAAATTTGAAGACTGACGCGCAAGAATAAAGAAGAGAAATTCAAAAAATGCTATGTAAAAATAAAATCATAGGTGACACGGAATTATGTATCTCGAGTCGTGACGTCACAACGTACTTTTTGATAGAAAACTTCTCTTTTTTTGCGGATGCACAGGGAAAAGATACCCAAAAATATTCATTCTATAGAAAATTTAAATGGAGTTTTTAACGAAAAACAGAATGTAGGAGAGTAGCAAATCTTTAAATACAATTGGAGGAGGATTTGTCAACCTTGCATAAAAAATAAGACTGAGGATGTGAAAAGGGACCTTGGCAGACAACAAATAGATTTTCCTATTTATCGTTCCTTACATAATTTTTTCACTCTTTCACGCGGTGCTATCGGGAAAACAATAAAATTATTTTGCTCACTAAAGTCCCTTTTCTCATCCTTGGTCGCAAATTTAAATTCTCTCACTCTTCCTTAGTCAATACCCATCAAGCTCTTTTCTTGTCTCTTTTTTTAAAAACGTAAAAAATTTGGAAACCCGTCGCTACTCAACAAAAGCTTTTACATCAAATTTTTCAGGGAGTGAAATTTTGCAGAATTTGTCACCTAAGTTACCGTCTCACCAAGGGGAAGAGTAGCTACCACCATCCTTCCATTACCCAGGCGAATTGTTCTGATTTGAATACAAGAAAAATGTGTTTGAAGTTCAAAATATTTTTATACCAAATTTGAACAATTTCAACATAATCTATAGTGAATTAAAAGCAAATTCAATACGAAATAGTCTAGGAAAATTAACATTATTTCCGTAGGAAAATAACAATCATTGACAGAGGCAGTCCTGCAAAAACGTATGCAAGTAATATGTCGGATTAAAATAATGGATTTTATACGTCATCATCATAATTTTATAGAGACAAAAACTTTGATAAGAAGTCTCACAGAAAAAAGTTATAGCTCATTTCAGTAGACTACATTAAATTTGAAGACGTTTGAATGAATTTAGCAATCAATCCTACCCACACGCTCAATCATCACAAAATTTTCACCAAGAAGATTATTCACATGAGATACGGCAAAGATAAGTGCAGTCAGTCAACTCGACAAAATATACTCGAGAAATGGTTACGTTATTATATCATCGTTAACGTTCTTTCTAATTGCCTGTTGAAGACACATTCGCGTGAGTCATAAAGTGTCGTCATCAACAGAAGTATGTATAATTATGCGCTCATTCTCATCCTCCCATATAGTCCAAACCATTGTTACAAATCTTCGCGAACCCCATAATGTATGACTAGCGAACGCGAGAAAAAGGCAGGCACATCGTCTCTCCGCTTCAACTTTTCTTTTTTTCACATAATTTTTTCGACTCTCTTCAACGTCGCGTCGCGCGCCCGCCGCCGCGCCGCACCGTTTCAGTGCGTCTTCTTCGCCTTCGTCTTATACATATTTATTTACGTATATTTTTACTTCGCTTATCGCGACTGACCGTTTTAGTTGTCTCGTTTACTTCTGGCGAAATATTTTCTTCTCGAGAAGACTCAGAGTGTTTCTCTGTTGTACAGCATGACGTGAAGCGCAAAAAATTTTCATTTTATCAAATCGTATACAATAAATCACGCGCAAAAAACCCTTACAACGTTATTTATCACGTCGCATCGGTCTATGCTGTATAACTTATCTTTCAAAAAATTCGTCGCTTTAAAAGATAAACAAAATACGTACAACAACAGTACGGTTCGAGAGTGTATACGCGGAAGAGTATAAAAAAAAAAAAACAAGAAGAAAAATTGAATTCTCTTCTTCGCGACGCTGCTGATCTTTGTATCTCAACCTCCTCCGCCTAATTTAATTAAACCCATCGTTTTCTGCAACGAGATGCGTACAGGACGACGACAACAAGGAGAAAAAATTGCCCAGCCAAATCCTTCCAATTTGTTCTTTTAATTCGGAAATCGAGCGAGACGAGACGATCAGTTTGGGTCGAGTTCGAATATAATACAGTTGCGAGATAAGCGGCGGCGCATAGGCGTACCTCTTCGTTGTCCGCACTTCCGTCCATGAAAGCTCTCTTTCTATTTCTCGGGGCTAAGCTCTCTCTTGCCTGGATTTACTCGACTATAGATAATAAGCAGCAAGTTCTAGGCACAGTGTAATATTACCGGTACATCATTATCTCGGAAAATGGCGCAAATTGTATGCGTGCGTACGATAAGGATACCCGGGTGACATATCGTACTGTATTACATGCTAGATAGAGCGTAGTATTTTTACACAGCAAGGGTCTTACGGGATTTCACCGGCGAGAGCGGATTGGCAGAGACTTGTCGTCGGGAAATTGGCTTCATATCATTACAAGACGCGTATACGATATTATATTCGCGTCTGTCGAACGCGAAACGAGATACAGAAATGGAGTAGGTTTATGGCCTCTCTCTCTCCGTGCGATCATTAAGAAATCTTAGGATAGCACTTCAAAATCGGAAGCGTAACAGTGATGCACATTAATTTGTACGACTTTATCGATTGATCCGGACAGCATTATTTGGTGTTGTAGAATCTGATATCTTTTTGTTCGCACAGTCACGCAGAGGACGAACGAGATCATTCGATTTCAGCATAAAATAACCGTAACGTAGTGCTGTTTCTTGTCACGTGTGCGTGATACCCGAACGTACAATAATCTGCATAAGCTGTTTCAGGGCACACACGTGTGTACCGGGAGTAGTATAGATAGTTCGCCGTATTTTCAATACCCTCGCAACCTTCCACGCGTAGCATTTAAATACCTAAAATGTGATGAAAAGTTCCAAGAACAATTACCTGATTTACTGGAAATCGAAACCTGAGGACTATGATTGAGTACATATTTAGGATCGAATTTAGCAGTCTGGATCACAGGTAACTGTGCGGTCGAAGGAATGGCAGTCAACTGTGCGGTAGGCATCATGACGGCGGACATGGTCAACATAATCACAGCGAATGAAAAATTTTTTCGTCCACGCAAACAAAGGATACGCGTAAAACGATAATCGAGTATCCGAGCTTATTATTGTCTATCGTCGCATTCACACGAGCGTTACCGTTCACGAGCATGTATACACTCACATAACAAACTACCGAAAAACACCTCGTTCGCGATTTGCAAAAAAAAAGAAACAAGGCCCGCTTAGTAAATACAAAAACGAACGATTGACGGTAGAAAAAAAATTTCGCGAAAAAATTACGAATATGCGAGCATTTTCGGTACGTATACGTTAAAAAATGAGTCAAAAAAAAAGAGGGTAAAAATTTATCGAGTCCTTATTAGACGAATATTTCCATGTAAATGGCGTTTACTACGACGATACGAGAGAAAAAAAAAAAGAATCGACGACGTATGATATTGTGCAAACACGAAGCGAAAAATTCTTTTGTTTGACAGGCTGAAGCACGAGACGGCTGACCGATGACTGTTTACAAGGGCAAGTTTAACCGAGTACGGTAGTGTACGGCTTGCGAAAGTTTAAAGAACTCACTGGTTAAAAGGAGAGCGAGGCAAAAGCGTATAAGGCTAAAGGTTCGTACTCGTACCAAAAACCGCTCGCCATTTACGTCGTCTCGGCGAATGCAGCCGAGAGCGTCCGATCGACCTCGAATGCATCCGAACAGTTTTTCCGGAATTTGTTTACCTCCCGCTCGCCTCCAACGCGTCTGCATCGTTTTTGATACTGAGCTTACTTGCGTTAGATATTATTATAGACTACTTTTCAAGGGTTTTATGTATTTAACATTTTAACCCCTTTTGATCGTGGCATTAGTGAGCAACGTCGAGGAAAGTGTGTTTGTATTTTCCACGACGAATAAAACTCGTTATCCTCTCGGTTAGAAAAAGCCAAAAAAAAATATATATTTGTTTATTCCAGCAGGAACCAGAAATAACTAACCTGGAATTCCGCATTAGTTAGTGCGGCGTTACATTTTTTCACACGCGAATTATCGAAAAGAAGTAACATTATTTTCCCTCGAAGAAAAAACAGCCAAAATTACCATTGCACGTAGATCGATGCATATCTGATCGAAGATGTTCTCCGCGAGCTTTTCTTAGGAGGGTGGAAGTGTAAAAAAAAGGTGAGAATACGCTCGTCGTTTAAAAATTTAGTAAACAATTTCCTTATTCTCTTCTTTCCTACGCTGCGCTTCAAATAAGTATCAGGTATCATTATGTATGAGAAAAGTTCGATTAATTTTCGAGCAAATGTCGGCTGGTATGGATATGAGCCAAACTGAGATTCATGTTTTATTCACTCGTATCGCGAGTAAGATAACAGCCACCATCGCAGCTAACGGGCGAAACGATTGTGTGCATGCATATCGTTAGTTGGAATTCTTTCAACTATCTACTACTGTTGGGTGTACGTGATACATACCATAGGTCTACGCGCGCGAGTACGGAAAGCGGGTCGCGACGCGTCGCGTCGTGTTGCGCGGCGCGCCATGCTAAATTGACGAGTGAAGAAAGAGAGAGAGAAAAAAAAAAAGAAACGACGGAAGAAAAAGAAAAAAATGTTGGCGGTGGACGAGGAAAAAAATGAGAACGAACGAGAGACATCAGCGAATGGGGTAAAAATTGAGGAGAGAAAAGTCGTAAATAAAAAAGCTGTTTTGGGAACACGAACGGCAACCTTGCTTTCCGTGTAAACGCCGTACCGGATGAAAGACTGGTGCTCCGGCTGTACACTTCACCCGCAGGGTGCTTTTAAAAGCCGCGAATTCGAAAAATGTCACCCAGTAATGTACTCCATAAATAATACAGCAATTACGTTCATATCTTCTTTCCTTTTCATCTGTTTTTTCCAACTTTTTACGAGTACATCGATATTCTGCACCGTATGGCTGCCTTCTCTGTTTCTTCGTCCACACTTCTCTTTCTTTGTTTGTCTACTTTCTTCATTTTTTGATTTTTTTCTGAGTTCAACAGCGTGCGGTCATCGTTTAGCTCGTTTAACACCTGCTATTCGACTTCGTCGGATCTCGTCTGTGAACACCGTAGGAGAAATTCAGTTTACATTGT
Organism: Aspidiotus rigidus; assembly: GCA_035079385.1. NCBI lineage: Eukaryota > Metazoa > Arthropoda > Insecta > Hemiptera > Diaspididae > Aspidiotus > Aspidiotus rigidus. The sequence goes on along the minus strand of JAVHKY010000025.1, from coordinate 21,311,934 downwards.
ACTTCCTTTTTAATATACTTCGTCAAGATGTCGAACTGATCAGCCTGTTAAAAAGGATCTATACGAGTAATCTCCGCAATATTTTTCTTTTCGTTCTTTAATCGATTAGACTGGTTGGCTCATTCTTTGTCTTAATATCTTGATATCATGAGCTGGTGTAATGGGTCGACCCTTAGGACGTGATTGTCACTCTATCCAGGCCACCCATTCGTCATAAACTTCTGTAACATCTCAACGAAAACAGAATCTACGCGTAGTAACCACTAAATAATAGAGTAGAACACCTTATTGAGTAACTTTAAAATGAGCTCATTCAATAGGAAATAATTAAGTAAAAAAGAATAACATACTGAACCAAATTTTAAAAATTGTTTGTTCCCTGCGTTTCATTATATACATCTGTAGTACTTTTCAACGCTGAACACGATACCGTTCACCGCTTTTCTTTCTGAGCTCTCCATCACTTGTGTTTATTCATCACTGCGGATCAGTTCGAAACGCTGCGCGTCTTACCGAGATCGACTCAACTACCTTCGATAAAGTTTGATACGTTCCGCGATGATCCGCAGCGAGTAAATATGCAAGTAAACGTGAACAATTACTATAAAGATAGAGAGCTCGTAGAGAAAAACGGTAAACGGCATCGTGTTCAGCGTTGAAAAGTACTACAGATGTATATAATGAAACGTATGGAACAAACCATTTGTTCAGTAGAGTAATACTTCCAAAACTTGATAATTGTTCTTCCGCTGGATGTATTTTCATTGAAAATACCATTCATCTTTGATGTATTCCGTAAATTTCACATTTGTCACCAAAATCTTGACTTTACATCAGTCTCTATGAGAATTCCGAAAAATCTCAACTCTGAAGATCCCATTTTTTTAGGATAAATGCTGCAGAGAGTAGAAGTCAAAATCACTTAAAACACGACCCAACAAAATTAACAGAATTTATATGGAAAGAAAAAGATTTTGAAATTGAAATTAAGAGTGAACAGCTTCCTTCATCAGGAATCTTACCATATTCATAATTACTGAGATTGCCGTTCATCGAATAGGCGATCATACATGGAATAATTTTGCGTGAGAAGTCATTTTCATTGAGAAGACTCTCGCGTAATCGATTTCAGGTACCTACTCACGAGATCAATATTCGCAGTTGTTGATAAGAACTAAGGCGATGAATGTTCCATTCTAGGCCATATTTTCCATTACGCAGTCGCAGCATCCATCAGCAGGATAAAGTAGAAACAACACTATCTCAGTGGCTTCGATTAAAGTACAAATTTACCCAGAGTACATAAGTACCTAACCTGCGTCACGTCAATATTTTTTTATACACGAAGAATTGTTCAACAATAAGTACCTATAGGTACAGACGGGTACAAATAAATAAGTAACTTGTACCAATCATAGGAACGAAATATGCGTATAGATTCAAATTTCAGGAACTATAATACAACCATGTACTTTAGTTTGAGAATGAAGCTGCCGGTATCCAGGTAAGGGAAAACAACTCGATGAACACAAAAATAAGGACACTAACATATTTATTAGCATAGCTGGAAAGGTAAAAATTTCCGTTTCGCACGTTGCTACAAGGAGCCACAAATACCAGTTGCATCATTACGGTAGATACAAAACGATTCACTTGATATTGAGATCAGAAGAATTATAACAGTAAAATCGAGACCTTATCAATTTTGTAGCGCATAACGTAAAAGACCATAATATTATCAAAGTACCTATTTAAGCATTCCACTTTGCTACGAACCAGTTTTCCACGTTAACTATCATCTTCCACTTTCCTATCATCAACATGATAATAAAATGGATTATTGCCAAAAACTATAAGCTGAATACTGAATCTCAGCACTGATACAAATACAATCTAAATACCTTTACGTATTTAAATCTTATCAAGGATGATATCTAAATCTTTTTGAGTCAAGTTGGCTAGGAACTACTGCTTTGTCTTAATTAGAAGACAAGGTTCAATAACACCCAATAAATTCTCAATCGACAAAATCACAGTTTCATGATCATGCACACTATAACTATACGTTGGATAAATCCTTGAAGTTCCTACTACTCAACTCCAAACGAAGCATACCTATACAAAACTCATGATCGTTTTCGAAAGTAAGCATCACGATCTGATGAGGAAACATTACTAATTCACCTACCTAAGAATCAATAATATATTGCTTGAGAAATACGGTAAATAATTACTTTCTTACCCTGGCAATGAAAAATTTTTGTTCGCTTCAAGGTATCCATAAAGGTGAAATGTCTCCTGCCGAATTTTGGTACTAATATTTTATTCTTACAGGAATCGCAGTTGATGACTCCTGCTCGCATCGGCTGGCAAAGTTCTGAGGAACGAATCTTCGAGTACAATGAAGACCCACCTATAGATGAACATAATATTGAAATTAGTTGATGTATGTTGATCATCTGCTCGGTTATCGGACTCCTGAATTACTTTGGTATTCATGAACTCCGTTTATGTCTTCAATTCTTCTGTAAGCGTGTCGCCACATCACCGTCCGTTTCAAAATTATAGCAACGAATATACAATAGTACTCGTAATTTAGTTTGTAAATACTCAATGAGCTCACTTCAAGTTCCACAACTTACTTCAATGAGAATACACAAAAGTAGAGCAGCTAATTTCAACGACAGAATTACACACAATTCATCACTCTTGAATAACACTAACAACACTGATGACTGCGAATTAGAAGTCCTAAGTCCTGCTCAGAGAAGAGATGGCTAACTTCAATGCAAAAATTAAGGACAAAAAACGCATATATTTGCCACGTGAGCGTTGTGATCGCTTTGTTATTATTGGTTAAAAAGTGTGCTGCAGCGGCAGTGTTTGCAGCATTCCAAATATATTTTAGTGTAGTAGTAAATAATATCCGTTCATGTGTACTAGTGGTGGTGATATACAACGGCGATTGCAGCGCTAACGTGGCAAATATATGCGTTTTTTGTCTTAAAAATTAACCAAGAGTTAAATATCTCTTCTCTGGTCCTGCTGAAAATTTTGACTGAAATCTACTATAAGAATGTCGCTGTCGCTGTCGCCGTCGCTCACTCGCTGTTGTTGACATAGGTATTTGAAATTTGATCTTAGAATTTGGACTGTACCTGCCACTACACGCACTCTGCAGTACAAAGTTGAATTGACGTATTTGCAAAATAACAACTAGGATAATAAGCCTCATGACACTGTGTGTTACAGGCTAGAAGTAATCCAATTTCCTTGATTGTTATTTTGCAGATATGACAAGTCAACTTTGTAATTCATTGTAGTTTGTACCGCAGTAGGTACACAATCATGCGTGACAGTTATTATTAGTATCATTAAGGAGAAAGGACTCTGTTTCTGTTGTGTAAATAAAGCCCCATATGTGACCTGCGATGAGAAAAGGATGCTCATTGCCCACTGACAGGAACACCATTTCTCTCTGATTAGATGTCCAATCAGAGAGAAATGGTGCTCTTGCGCCAATGGGCAACGAGCATCCTTTTCTCATCGCAGGTCACATATTATTGGGATTTAAACTTATACTCCGTTCACATTAAGAAAGGATAGAAAGTAGTACCTTGAGACTGGAACGCTCCAGGTAATTTCAATCTACTGTTCCATTCTCAAGGTACTACTTTCTATCCTTTCTCAACATGAACAGAGTATAGAGTTGGGGAGTTGGTAGCCCTGACGATATTCTTCTTTTGTTCAATGCTTTTTATATGAAGAAATTTCATGCACCGATTATTAGGATATTGTTTTTTAAAGCAAATATAAGCATAAATTTTGTAGTCTGTATCATCAACATTAAATACAAAAAAATTGCAGCAATAAATAATATATTGAAAAAGTAACACTTGATTGAAAGCCAATGTATGAACGTACATAAATTCTCTAATTCACCCTTTCAGTAGCGCTCTCTAGAGTAGGTTTAAACCCCAATATACACAATCAGTTTGGCTTGTCATGTGCAAACATATCATGCCTTGACGTCAAAATTTAGTTTGATAGTATGACTGGCACAAAGATTTGATTTTAGGGCTTAAGCTCAAGGCTTAAACTTGAAGAATTCCTTTTTGCTTAAACTTAATGCTTAAACTTGAAATAAAATTTTGTTTTGCTCAAACTTAGAGCTTATTCAAGATTTACAAGTTTCAACCTAAAACTTGAGCTTAAAGCTTAAAGTTGAAAGGACAAAACACCCATGTTTTTTCAGAAAACAAACATGTTTTTGTTGGAAAAAACATGTTTTTGTCAGAAAAAATATGTTTTTGCCTTTTTTAAGCTTTAAGCTTTTGTTTTGCTTATTAAGTCGCTTAATTAAGCAAATGGAAAATCATTTTGCTTATAAAGTCGCTTAATTAAGCAATTAATGAAAGATCGTTTCGCTTTAGCTTATTTACGGCTTCAAACTTGAATGAAACTTCAGCTTACCAGCCTTGGACTGACATGATGCACTTCTGATGCGTGGGAAGCTCGTCATACCAAATTGGACAAGCCGATTTGACAAGCCAAACTGATTGTGTAAATGGAGCTGGAATACTGACTGTACAAATGAAAATAATGTTTGATAAACATGCACTCAGTTGGTTTTGATTTTGGGAAGAAGCGCTACAAAAATGCTCTCTAGTTAAGTTCTGTGATAGGTACTCACTAGTAGCTTTTAACATAATATTGTTTAAATACATAACGATCAAACGACTTCCGCTTTCTCAGCGGGCGCGGATCCACGGGGGGGGTGGCAAATGGGAAAAATTCCACCCCCCCCCCCAAAAAAAAAGAGAAAAAAAAACAAAAACAACAACAACAACAACAACAACAACAACAACAAAATCTATAATTTCAAAGAAAATGTAAAAAAAAAGCCCTTCAGACTGTTTTTGGATTATTCCCCTCCCTCTAAAGTGATGGTCTGGATGCGCGCCTGGAATTTCTGTAGGTATGAGTATGACTTTAGTGCAGAATCTGGTTTAGTTTGAGGAAAGGTAACATTGATTTTCTTTGTGCGTAAACAATAATACTATTTCCCCAAAACCATATTCTGCACGTTTATCAAACATTATTTTGCGCGGCAGAGTAGTTTCTAACTTTCTACAGGTAGGTATATATGATGTAATTGTTATGGTCACCAATTGGACCTCTAGCACCTTAATCAAAAATAGTGTCATTGATTGGCAAACAGGCCAAATCACAATTTGGCAAAAAAATATTCTTTCAAGTGAGTGGTAGTGAAACAATTAAGGAATTGACTCAATTTTTCAAATTATGGCCGGACATACCCTAGTAGTTCTTATAATAAATTTAGTATATGTTTACTTGTTTTGAGTACCCTTTCCTGTTTAGTTTTGGAAACAAATTTCTTAACGATTATTGTTGTGAAATTGGAGTAGTTTTGAAATGGTTTTGCATTTTTAGGTTTGAATTTTATATTGATGAAACATCAAAATTTTGAACATAAACTCGACTAAACTTGATTTGAGAAAAAAAAAAAGAGAGAAAAAAAAAGATACCTAATAAAGCAATTTGACGGGTGACAAATATTAGGCCTAATTTGATTGCCTGGAGCGCCCTGTTGCATCAACTTTCAACAAAGTACAAAGAATATGATGGTGATACTAATTTTCTCATAAAATTAGGTACTTGTTCTCAAATTACCGCAGTCAAAATAGAAATTGACAAACATATATCCTGCGTGTGCTTATTGTGTACATTCTGCTGTAAAGTTAATAAAATTGACATAATTATTTTATGCGAATCAACGATCAAAAAAAATAAAAAATGCTACAGTATTAATGTTCTCTTTGAATAAGGTTAACTTTTACAGCTAATTCAGATGTGAATAGGTAAGTCGTTAACTAAGAGATGATTTTTTAAGACAATTCAGTTAGGTACCATACTTCTTAGTATTCAAGTTTCTAGTTTGAAAGAAAAATATTTTAGTCGCAGTTGAATTGAATTTCTGTTAAAGACAAGTAAGTAAATCATTAATACATATTATATTTTCAAAATGAACATAATATTGCTATCCGCAGATATGTAAGTATCACGGACTAATAAAATTTAATTTTTTTCACCTTTTTTTTTTTTTTTCATTGTTATTCATTGATAACTAGAGACATTCGAATCTACTTATATTTAATGAAATTGCAATCTAACTTGACCTACTTATGAATAATATATATTCAATAATTACTCAGAAATGATTTGTTCAAGATATTTTGTAAAAAGAATTGTTGAATAAATTTGATTTGAAGATGACAATAGGAAATCTTCGAGTTTCTGTTTTGTATTATTATTGTAACAGCGCTTATAAAAACCGTTGGAATTATAGGCTCACTTGATAAGAATAATGAATAGTTGAACAATAGGTATCTGTAAATGCCTGAACTTATGAGAATATGATTAGTATTTTGATGAAAGATAATTTTTTACAGAGACGTAACTTACTGAGTGATTCTTATTTTTGACGCTGTTACAATTTGTCTCGAATGTCACGATTAACAAAAAGTTTTGTTTTTCACGTACCTAATCTAACCTAATTTAAACTCTAAAATAAGATTATAACGCCGAGCAAATAACCCTCGTGCAGTTTATAATGCTTGTAAGATAAAAAAAAAAAAAAAACATCATTCATCGAGACGTAGGTACTAGCAAAACGTTTTTCGTCTTTAAATTTTCATTTTCACACTTATAGAAATTATATAATTGTAATGATTCGAATCAAAAAAAAATTATTCCAGGTTTTGTATACAGTGGTGAGATACCTAGGTACTTGACAAACTCTTGAGAGAACAGTGGGTTGAGAAGGAAGCAACTTAAAAGGTGTTGTACAGATATTAAATGTAACAATTGGTTCTTCTCGGCATCATTCTATACTCGTAGTTCTCACAAAAGAATGGGTACTTCATTATAATTTTTCTATGAAAGCAACAAGTTTCATTAGCTCGACTGCATCTCACTTCGAGAGAGAGAGAAAGAGAAGTAGGAAAAAAATACACCTTACCTCCTCAAAATAAATTAGGAAGAACGGTTCTCCTCGGTGAATATGCGAAAAATTTACTTCAAAATTAAAACTTATAACGAGATAAGCAAATACGAGTGAAGTTCGAGAAGCGTGAAAAGCTTTACGAAGTTAAAGAGCAGTACATATTTTTTATAGAGGATATCTTAAGTCCTACGTACAATCTAAATCTCGCCGTCGTCTAATGACTGGGTCTAATTAAAATGTAGACTGTAATAAACGAAATTAAAGAAAAGAAGAAAAATGCACAAAGAAAAGGATGAAGAAGGGAGAAAAAAAAAAGGATCCTCTATCCGATGAGAATTAACTCACGCTGCAGAAGATAGAAAACATGAAAATTCAAATAACCGCGGTAAAAACGAGAAATGAACGCGCAAATTAAGGCGAAGGGAGTCGAACGCACGCTGGAGGAAGGAAAAAAAAGTAGCAGACAAAAAATGTCAAAAACCAGATAAAAATAGAGTTGAAGGTGGACAGAAAGACAGTAGTTCGGGCAGCAAGTACGTGCAAAAAGGGCAGGGGATGAGTGGACGAGTACGAAGCAGAAACAACAATAGACGCTGTATGAAAATAAGCGTATAAATTACAATGCACAAAGTAAAACGGTTTCAAAATTGACAGTTTGAGCAAACCAGAGTACATTCCCAAAAGGCTACTTTATCTAATTGAAAGCGCTTTTCTCCAGATGAATTAAAATAATTTTGCGCTAGTCTGTGAAATTTCTGTACCGGGGAAATACACCGAGAACCTCGATGTGGCTGGTACCGTGCACCGAACAGGGCAAGACGATGCGGTAAACCGTGGTAGATGGTACGATATCCTGACTGGTGTAATAATTTCTTAAAAATATTCATGAACAAAAATAACTGACGCGCTTATTTGTATAATTTAATAATTTGTATTCCACCATTCACATCGTAATATTGACAGAAGATACACTTCTGTACTGAAAACGAAGACAAAACTGAACGAACAAACAAACGAACTAAAAAAAGAAGAGTAAGGGAGGTAGAATGAGAATAAATACATGTATAAAAGAATGAGGTACAGTATGTACAAATACAAGTATTTTTGTATGAGAAAAGCGAACGAGAATCGCGCGCGGCTGTGAAGAAAAAAAATGGGAAAAATGCGTTATTGGGTGACACGTTTATTTTCATTTCAGAATTCCACTTGGGATTCGAAAGGGAAAAACCTTTAACGTAATTTCTCAAATACACTTGTACGATTACTCGGCACTCGCTACTCCTATATGCCACAAACTCGCGATCGTTTAGGGTCGTGTTTTACATCGATACTCGACTGTAGTCGTAGAAGAGTGGTACGGTGTCTCAATTGCGACACGAATCGTATTTAAAGGCGCGCAATACACGTCTATCGTAGCTCCTATACATGCAGTCAGTCACATTGAGCGCCTGCCTGCTGCCCTTATCTTGAGTACTGATGTAGTTGTAGGTAGTATTACTCTCTCGTATCATATTCTCCGTTAGGTCATTATTATTGCATGAAGATGCTAACGTATGAAAACGTAGGCGGAGTACAGCGAAGCGACACCACATCAGCACATTCCCTCGATTGACTGGAATTACTGTACACGCGTTGAGAATGCTTGGTCTCGGAAAAAGGAGGAAAGAATAAAGAAGTCCACATGCAGAACAATTTTTCGTTTTTTGTATTCCTCTATTGTACAACATACTTGCAAGCTGTTACTGCGGAACAGTTTTTCCAAGAGTAGTGTGAGCCGCGCACGTTTAACGACGGCAATATATTTGTTCCCGATGTATACCTACACGAAACTTAACTCCGACCGTTTGAACCACGAAGAGCGTTCCAATAAACACCGAGAACACGACATGGTACCGTACGTATAGTTTCTGATGCGAGGTAAGAACCCCCCTTCTATATCATTACAGTAGACTATATAAATGGTACTGCTTGTTCGCGCGACGCTAGTCGGTCACCGCGTTGCTCCCCAGTCACCTGCGAGTACCTATAATGTCACGATAATTCACGAACGAAAACACCTTTATCATTTCGTGCGAACATTTGAGGCGTGTCAAACCGCTCCATAATGTCCGTTACAGACTACAAATTCATTGTTTTCCGTACGCAGATAAACGTTTCTGCACGCAGACTACATAATGCATCTGCTGAAACCTTATTGTATTCGATTGAAAAGTTTCCTTTCGTAATCTGCTGTGCGGGCCGCAGCGCTCCTTGATTAGTGGCGTAGGCTTCGGCTTCGGTTTGTAGTAACCACTTGTTTTCTGCGCGGTCGTCTTTTTTCCCCTGGCGTCATACTGTCCTATACAACAGCGAAAGTTTGCGCTATCTTATATTTTATTCGATTTGGTTGGCTCGGCCCTATTTTGGTCTCAATAGTATGATTGAAAAGCCAGACATGTATTAACGAGGATATGCTGAAAGATTTTCTACCCAGAGGAACGAGTATAATGTAGGAAAATGAAAAGAGATAAGTGTATCAAGAAAGAAGTCAGATCTCAGGCCAGTAGGACAACTAATATGTTTCCTCCAGAGACGTGTAGTGTAGCAGGCTCGCGCGCTCTGTTCATTCACCCCCATTCTTATCTTAATATGAGTCCAGCGTACTGTATGTTAGACTGAGTGGCTCATTCGCTCCCTGCGTTCGCCTGAACAGGCTAGTATACGCCTAGTATGAGCCTGGTATAGGCCTATGGCGACATACGCCCTTCTTACATAGGTATTATGAATATCTTGGATACTAACCTAGTATGAAGAGCTATGAGCCCAGTTGGCCTAATAGTACTGATCAAGGTCTTAGGAACAAAACCGTAAGTGACGGGAGCTTATTTATATAGAGGGGGCAGGAGCTGGTTAGAAGCTCCTACTATATTATGTATGTAAGGCCTAGTACGATGAAGACTAAGGATTCAGACCCCAAGGTAGCAAAACCTAAAATTTTCTAAATCCTTAAAGTAAGTAAAGGTCACTAAAGACACCGTGACAGATTTTTCAAGAGCAGTTCCAGTCTCATAAGCACATGAAATACTTGTAAAATCTAGGGCCCCAAGAGCTAAACTGAGACCGGAGGCGGCGGTATACTATCAACGGAACTACAATGAAATTATTCTTCGTATCCTTCCTCCCCCCCTGACATTTTTATAAATTCAGGCCTCTTAATAATCCCGGGGTCGAATGAAAGTACCCCCTTTCGTCGGCTTTGGTCAAATCTTGGAAAAAACGTTCAGAATTCCTAATATTTTTTACTACGTCTGACGTCACCGAAGGTACACCTCTCGTTTCATAATTATCACGAATATTTTTCATCTTCTCGAAAATTTTCTCGTAAAACTGATTCGTAGTCGATGCATCCTTTAAATGACCTAGTTGATCTTCGTGAGCTGATGGGAATTGTTCAAACTTCAGGGCTAATGTTTTCAACTACAAGCATAATGTAAATACATTAGATTTCAACACATAATTCGAAAAAGAAGATGAAGACCGCGAATGTGGAGTAATAACTCAAGAATTGGACTCGTCAGGTGTGATAAATAAAGCGGAGTGAAAAAGAAAAAAAACCTTTTAAGTGGTGAGAGGAAGTTCGAAATGTATAACACGGTGTTTCCAGAACACACAAAACGAGTAGAAGGAAAAGTTCAGCGCGCGTTCTATAAATATTTAAGCAACTTCTCAAGTTCGGTATCCTGTTTATTTAAGGAAGTACTCAACTCATATAATTTCCATATTGAATGATTTCCACGAACGATAAATCATGTTTACGAAGTTATATACACGAAACCGTGAATTTTCATATATGTTTTGTTTCAGCATCAACAATTTGTTACATTGCTGATTAAAGTGTACGCGTATTATTATTATATAATGCTTCTGCAGTAGGAAAAGTGAAATTAGGAAAAGTTAGATTACTCGGCTTTTTCGGCGCTGAAAATACGAGAAGTATAACAAACTTTGTAAGACGATTTCATTATTACGTATAGTACTTATCGGGAGAAAAGTTGAAATAAAGTCAGGCCGTCGTAGATCGGCTAAGCGTGTTGAAGTAAAGTTTGGAACCTGTATGAGAGGTGAAGCTGAGAATCAGTCGACGTGACACTCTAACTTAGGGTGGCATTACTATAATTTGCGCTTACTTTATTTCTGTGTGAAATATTCTAACGAAAAAGTCAGGAAAACGAGTGCACTAACCGTGTCTAAAATAAGTGCACATTTTTTTCCCTCGTATACTTTCATTGCTAGAGTTCGGAAGAAAAATTCTTTTCGAAACCTATCAGAAGTACAGAACTACTGTATTTCTAAAGTTCATAACAAATTAACGTCTAATGGAAAAGAGACTTTAGGTAACTGTCCAGTTCTTTGTCCACTTGAGTTTTTCAATGAGACTTTATCAATTTGGGTGAATAAAATTGAATTACCTATAGATAATATTTGTAAACTCTGTTTCGGTATTCATTTTTTTGCCAGCTTTTCGGTTATACTTTGGTACAAGCCATCAATCTCCGCCACTTACTTCATAATAGACCTAACGGTTACTTTCTTTGTTGGTTTCTTATTAGCGGGGAACACGCTATCCCTTTTGTTGGGGGTACTTCCAGGAAATTTTCGTCCGCGAGCGCGAGTGCGAGCGAGGTTGATGATGTCACGAGGTTGATGACGTCACGGCGAGGGGACGGGAACGTGGAAAAATTCCTACCTCTGAGCTATATATGATAGGAAAGGGACTTAGAGAAATTCCGACCGCCGAGCTATATATGGTAGGAGGGGGACTTGTAAAAATTTCGACCCTCTAGCCATATATGATAGGAAGGGACCTCGGAAAAATTCCTACTTCCGGGCTATACGTGATAGGAGGAGGACTTAGAAAAATTCCGACCTCCGAGCTATATATGATAGGAGAGGGACTTGGAAAGACGACGGCTTCCTTGAAATTGCAGCGCGTTCAAGTCGTCACGTCATGATTTTCAGGACTTGGAAAAACTTCAGGCTCTAGGGGACTCGGGGCAGCGGGTTCTCCACTGCCATTGCAGTCTTTCAATGGCATCTAATTTTTCTTTAAGGTTTTGCTGCGTAGCTATCTTATATTTGAGACGGTGGTTCAAATCCTCTTTGTTGATGGTTTGGGCGTCTGTATGGATTTCCTGTTATATTGGTCAAGATAATATCAATAATGTAAAGGCATGGTCTGAGAGGGTAACATCTCGTTTCAATCTCTTTCCGCTTTTTTGATGACTGAGTCCCATACTTACGTCGAGTTTCAAGATCAACATTTTGATGAGTCTTTAATATAGGTCGAGGTCATTAGGCTCACTATGGAGCCGAACGCCCTTCCTACCTCTGTTTGAGGAGGACCAGAAAATATTTTCATTGACCTGAGTACATGATTGGTTTGATTTTTTCTGAGCCCTTCCAGGCGGCAAGGATGAGGTAATCGTGATAGTTTTCGAGATCGTACGCTGGTGAGAGTAATTTTTGGTATAGGAGCGTGGTTTTTCGGCTGTAAGGTCAATCCAAATCATGTTCAATGAGATTGATCTGACCTAGGACCCAACTTTAAATGACAGAAAAAGTAAAGACAATTACATACCGAAATATTTGAACGTTAAGGGGTGTTACATCTTTATTTGACACTGGACTTATTTGGGTACTGCTAAGATTTTCGACGCACTCCCTTCTTGGGTTTCAAATTAGTGCAAATTCTTTTAAACTTTATTTCTCGTTATATTCCTCATTATTTGAGGGCTTCCTATCTTACTCAGTGTCTGTTGTAGAGCTAAACGACAAAATTTTTGAATTCTATTTCTGCTGATTCATTTTCTCTCACATTTTTCATCTTGGTCATCGTTGTCGACGACTATGGTATAATTAGTTTCTCTATCAAAAATTTCACTATACTCGCAGCAAAATTGCTCCGAACAGTCTTGCCACTTACACATCCATTGTATAAGTGCTGATATTCATAACCACACAGTACATACGATAATATTGACCTTAGGGTGAACGTTAGCGCGAAAACACAGCTCGTTGTTTATTCAAGGAGCACTTACGGACGGCCTGCAAACGATTTCGATTTTATTTTAACGTGGACAAACAAGGGTTATCATACCTGAACAGCGAGTGTAGGCTTTCGGTAAGTATCCCAGACAGCTTGTTCCTTGGAAATTGTGATGCGCGAATACAATGTGTTTCTAATTACGTTTTCGCTGTCGGCCAGTCAGTGTGAAATGTACTCATCGTGTCACATAATCGGGTCGTGGAGAAGATTCGTACAGTATACAGTATTCTCGTATACATTTTCGAACACGTAAATACTTTCTACAATAATTCCAGAATGTAGCGTTGTTCGTGGCCTGATTTTTTTCTCCCCCACCTTTTCTTTCGTCCCATTCGAAACTGTGTGTCCTATCGAACAAAGGTTAGACAGAGCGATTTTACGGAATAGTTTACCAACTTTGAATTAGTCGTACTCGAGAATGAAGCGTTAATTGTGCTAGAAATCTCGGAATTTACACTGCTTTCCTTTTCTTACCATCCACGTGAAGGCCTCATGAAGTTTAAAACCTTGTTAAATAATTGCGCTTAAATACCAAGTATCTTCGCGATCAGCCCGATGCGAGAAAGTTTTGTCGGAACAAACGCTTTCCGCGGTTTTTATTCGGAATCTCGCAACTTCGACGTGTGTAATTGTAAACTTTCATTTCTTCAAGAAACAGACTAACCTTATTCGCCATTATCTATTAATTACGCTTACACGAACTTTTTTTCGTATAAGGTTCATTTTCGCCGTCGTTCTTTTATTGTATTTCCTTTCTTCATTTTATTTTTGTGAAAGTTGAATAGACTGCAGAACCGAGAGAGCAAATGAGATGGAGCGAGCACGCAAAAAGGACTTCATCTACATTCGTGTCTTACTTATTTAGTTGAAGTTTCCGTTTGAGTTCATATTAAAGTAAATGTTTCTGTGTAACGTCGCGAAAATTGCTATTTAAGTAACGTTTCTTGCCGAGTTTTAAAACTAGAATATACTTCATCTACGAAAGAGACGAGAGGGTGCTGAGGGTGCTGAGGGTGCTGGGGTGTTAGCGTTAGCGAGCGAGAGACAGCGTTAGTGAAGAAGTGTTCAGCTAGAGTGAGAGAGGACGTGTAAGGAGCAGGCGAAATTGAGAGACATACTGTACGGTTGCCGCGTGCATAGCTCGCAGCAGTTTTATGGTGTTGGTACAGTATTATAACTTAAGTTTCTCGCAGATGACTTTTCTTCTTCTCCGTTCACAACAAGCGCACTGTTTCATTATGCCGATATTTTCTGTCTAGCAGCGACAGAAAGGGAATGATTAATTTATTGCGATAATCCCGAAGCTGTTTGTTATTGAGTTACACGATCCGCGGGTCTTTTTAGGAATTATTTGCTTTCACACCGCTTGTGTATAAAGGTTGAATGTATTCGGACGTGTACGAGTAAGATGTTTAGCTCGGCGCTGTACGTGTACAGGTACGGTTGCGGACCGTTGCTATGTAAAACGCGAAGTGGAAATTGATGACGATTACTACTGATGGAGAGAAGACTGTTGTTGTCAGGTCTTCCTAGAACATGTACGTACTGCTCCATCACTGTATTTTCCCGTAAATAAATTACAAATTTGAGAAAATATCTTTTTCCGTTTTTCACTTCTCATCATCGTAAAAAATATCAGATTCGAAAGATCCGAACAAAGAAAATGGGATCTCCAGTTCTAAGTGTCTCCTTAGAGTAATTTCACGCGAGAGAAAATTGAAAGTAAGCATTTATTTATAGCCAGACGTTTTCTCGATGAAAATTATTAGTCTCCCAATTATTAAAGTTAAACTTGGTCTACAATTTCTAGAAAAATCCAGCCTCGGAATTTATTCTTTGTTGTATAAAAAATACATACTTTTCATGTCTTGATCATGGGATCAATCTCAATCCCATGCAATCATAAATGAAAATAAGAATTTAAATGCGAGTTGTATTCTCACCACATAACCGGGAGAACAGATTTAGCGTTTCTCAACAAACCGCAAAATACACTTATCGCCAAATACACTTATCGCCGATAGGGACGCGCGTCTGATAGGGGTCCATATCTGATGGGTATTCGCAGACGCCATTTTGAGTGCAAAAAAAAATGTTTCACCATAAGAGCCCATGTTAAATTTGTGTTTTTCAATGAAGGATGACTCGAGAACGGCTCGATGGATTTTTTCGGCATGACCCGCGTTAAAAAGGAAATTTTATGGACAATTGACGATCTTCTCTTCAATTTTTCTCTAAAAGCATTATTTTCCGACGTATCAATTGATAAATGAAACTTAGGTGAGGCGCGTCTCTTTGCCCGAACATGTTACATTGGTTTGTGATGCGCTCGGGCAAAAATACGCATTCCATTTATTAATTGATGACTTGAAAAATAATGTACTTTTGAAGAAAAATCGAAGAGAAAATCGTCGATTGTCCTTAAAATTTTCTTTCCAACGCGGGTCATTTCAAAGAAATCCATCGAGCCGTTCTCCAGTTATCCTTTGCTGGAAAACACAAATTTAACATGGCCTCTTATGGGGAAAAAATGTTTTTGCACATAAAATGGCGTCTGAAAATACCCAGCAGATATACAGCCCTAAGCGGCGTTTCCCTTGATCACTGATGACTGAGCCGTGTTTCTGTTGATGGGATATAAACAGCTTTATTCAATAAGGTTTCCAAGTGAGAAGAAAACAATCTGTACCATCGGATTTTTTGTATTTGGGCAAAGGAAAACCATTTTCCTGAATTGTTTCAGAGACGCTTGGACACACTATTACCTACATAAAGCATTTCAGAAGGTTCATAGTTTAAAACTGAGAATACAGATTTCCTTGCTACAGAGAACTTACATGAGTTTTGATAATCATGGGAGAGAGAAAGAAGAACTAGAAGGAATTAGGAAACATCAGAAATGACCACTTTGATATTAGAAGATACATCTTCTTTCAACACCAAACTCCAACAAAGCAGCTAGAGGCCATCAAATATAATTTTTTGTGGTTGGCAGAGCAAGAATAATGTACTTGATTTATCACAGACGGCGTGTAAGGCGCGTTCTAGACGGTCAATATTATTGACGTCAATATCTTGATAGGTATCTTTATGTATGTAACCTTCCAATGGAGTTTGACCATAGGTTTGACCAACAAACTTGTTTGTATGCCACTATATTATAGTACCTCCGCCATTATCTGCAAACTGTATATTTGCTTTTGCACACGGCTAAATTGGACGACAATATATTATGCAGAAACCGACTAAGTAACAATGACTCAATCTGAAGAGGAGTAACTTTGTTACACAAACAAGAAATACTTTTTTGTAAATTGTATCATTATTACTTGGTCGGTTTTTTTGCATAACATTGTCGTCCAATTGATAAGTACTGGTGCTATGACGCTCGCCTGCTAGTGTGTTTGCAACTTGGAATCTTAATATCTGCAAAATTAGTGCAACACCATCACACTTATTACATGGACTATACAAAATGGGGAAAAGTTGATTGTAAACAAAGCACATGGCAAAACAACACTTACGTCATGATTTTCCCAAGCGTTACCTTCTAAAGAAATGAATTTAGGCAAGAATAAGAATAATTACAAAATCTAACAGACTGGTGCAACGCTTTTCTGATGCACCAATCCTGCAACATATTAGGTACCTATCTCAAATCCTAATTTCTTATCACATTACCTTAATCAGAATGAAATTTACTGTATATCCTCTTGAATCTCGTAGAGTCCAAATATTATATTACTTTCTTGTAGGTAACTGGTAAATTAAGTGTAACTCCTATCTTATTATATTGAGCAAACCCAACGATTCTAGCGGTGAGAATGTAGACCATACTCTGTACACGTTAAGAAAGGATAGAAGTTCATACCTTGAGAACAGAACGGTAGATTGAAATTATCTTCAGCGTTCTGTTCTCGAGGTATGAACTTCTATCCTTCCTTAATGTGAACAGAGTATAAACGTCTTACTAATAACAAACCAATCATAGCAACAATTTGATAAGAAACTCATCGCTACGTGTCTACGACTACAGCCTATAGAATAGATTACCGTCCTACCCAGTCTCCCAGTCTAAGGCACTGCCTTACCCAGTCCAGTATTACCTTGTGAAAAAATTAATTCGATCGTTGGAAGAGATGATTCAATTTTCATGTTATTTTTTAAATTATGTTATTAATACGTAGGCCTACTATTCGCTCTCATCAATCATTTTATTTAACAACCGTTTGTAATGAATTGTTCAGTTTGTCGTTTAGAACTTAATCCTATCATTTCTTGGCCTGAATGTGGGAAATGCCACTCGTATTTTCATTATAAATGTACCGACGGTGCAATGCACCAGGCGACCTGGCGCTGTATGACTCCTGCTAAGCGATTAGAATGGTCATGTTCAGAATGTTCCGTTCCTCCAGTTCGGTCTGAAGCTCAAAAACGTAATCTCGACCTGATCAGTGGCGGACCTGTAGAGCACAGGAATCCTTCTAAGAGAGTGCGCTCTGATGTGGAAGTAAATCTACCAGTCAAACTGGATCAAATTTCTGAACAACTTGGTGAGCTACTGATTCTTCCGGGTTTGATTTTCAGTGTCCAAGAGCAATTGAAAAATATTCGAAAAGAAAAACAGGCTTCTAAGTATAACCTTGAGAAAATGGACGACAGAATCGCTCGTCTTGAAACTGAGAATCTGAAACTTCGCGCAGAGATCAAACAGCTGCGTACGGCTCAAGACGAAAACCTACAACATCAAGATTCCGGTGATTTGATCATTTCCGAAGTTCTGGTACCGCGTTCAGGTAGTTTTGAAGACGATACATCAGGGGAAGATAACGAAAATGAAATATCCATCGAATCAAACTTTAGCAATAACGTGTTGTTGGAGTCAGAAAATTCTACTCCGATATTGGAAAAGAGCAGAACAAATGACGTCAAAATTTCTTAACTTTTATGCCATTTCCTATTACAATATTATCATTTAATGATAGATTGGTTGATTCTTGAGAAGTTTTGAATACCAAAGTCAACTATGAGTCAGGTCATTAAAAAAAAAAAACAATATAGATATGTTCATCATCTGTTCCTGAAGTCAGGTTTTTTGTTCTTCATTTTTATTTTGTTTTTTAAATCTTTTATAAATTATAATATTATAAATGAGTATCATCCTCCAACCAACTCTCATCAACGAACATACATTATCGAGTATTTTGATATGACATCATGTGTATTTAAATCAATGAAATTTGCTGTCAAATAATTTAAAAAATAGAAATGCTATTTTTATTATTATTACACTGAAATTTATACATTAAGTTAGTTGTGAATTTACTGTATTGTTAGCTTTATAGGCCTACTATACGTACGAGTATCTTCGGAATATATATAAGCACAGCTGCTCCTGATAAAAGATCACCCAGTATTTTTTCATTTTTCTCATCATTATAGCCTAGTTCTTATTATCATTTTCATTAGGTATTGGTATCATCACCAGTTTTTATCATGATTCTGAAAATGCAAACAGTAGGGAGGCTTGATTACCATTAGAGAGCATATGCAATGAGTTGAAAAACTGGAAAAGAGGAGGAAAATTTTGGTTTGAGAGCATTAGTGATACTTTACTCGAAGAAAGGGTGGCCGCTTAAACCCAGTCTTCCGTTGTATAAATTTAGAAAAGTTATTTTTCGAGTAAATTTATACACTAATGACTAGCATTTTCGTAAACTCTACCCTTCTTCGTATAATTTTCACGAGATCAAAAAGTTTAAAATTTATGTGACGTAAGAAATGTAACTTCTTCCATATTTTCGCTCTTAGTATTCTTCAGTTTTGCAAAAAGTTCTCTTTCCGTTCCTATGTACATACTATAATACGTGAAACATACGCCATACATTTTTTTCCCTCTTTTCTTCAAAACTTGCAACCTCAACGGAACAACAAAGGAAGTCACGGTATGTCGCGTGTCTGTTCTTTTATGCACGAACCCTATTCTACCTGTTGTGTTCGCGAACCTCGATGTGTATAATCGATGCACACTGTGTACCCTGCTGAAACTACTCTTTCTCCGCGATTTTTCCGCTCTTTTTTAATTGCACCGCAGTAATAATTTAATAACTTATAGATTGGGAAAGTAGCTCAGTGTAATAAAAAACAACACTGTTTTTTTAATCTATGTGCCCTCCGCTTTAAAAGTTCTATTTTTATATTGTGTCTCTACTTATTCTATACTTTACCTTCTTTTAGTAGCAGATTAATAACGCAGCAGCAGGCGGTTACAATTAAAATATAATCTTAATGAATTAACATGATTTTCATTAACTAAGTATATTAGTAAGTGCGAGAGGGTGAGAACGTTATGACAGTAATTTAGAAAGCAATGAAATATTTGTTTCTTTCTCTAATTTTTATCCTGAAAATAATAATTATTTCGAAAAACTTTGGAGGAAACCGTAGATTGCTATTAAAGAAATCGGAGGTGTGCATTTAGGAGGAAAGTTGATAATTAAAACCCTACCCAAAACTCTTCAAGGACTCCAAATTCACAAAGATACAAAACACCAACGTTGTAGAATTGATGAAGATTATCAACAGAAAATGGGGAAAAAATGTCCGGGTCTCTCGTTTCAAGTCGTGCCCGTTCAATTAGCCGCGGACGACTCGCCACGGACAATTCGCCGCGGAGGGAGACCCCGATATTCGCCGCGGAACCGACTCGCCGCATATACAATTAGCCGCAATGTAGATCACCACGAGTAGAAAATTTTAATGGCAAAGTTTACAGGAAAAAAATTTCCAAGTTATGAGCAATACCACGTAAATAAGAAATTTTTTCGCGATTTTCGAAATCCATGACGATGGCGCAAATCCGATCGTCTGAGGCAACGTATTTTTTTTAGGGGGGTCGGGAGACCTGTCTCTCCTTGCGTGTGCTCCACGTCTCTTATCTTCTAGCACTTTTTCAAGAGGTGTTCAGTCGTGGCCGAGTCCGGCGTATAATGTCCCGTTGTCTTTGGCTTCGCGCTCCTCGATTTTAACAGGGAACCTGTTCTATGGGGGGCTTTTTGAGAAATTTGCCGTGCGCCGTCCGCCGTCCAACAAAAAACTTGGAAAAATGTCGACTCTTGAGCCATGTACGATAGGGAGAAGGACTTAGAAAAAATGTTGACTCTCGAGCTACATATGATAGGAGAGGGACTTGAAAAAATTTTGGTCTAGTTTTTTTTCGCGGCGTATTGTAACGGTGGCGAGTGTAACCAGCGGCGAATCGTCGGTGGCGAGTCGTCCGCGGTGAGTTGTATGGGCACCGTTTCAAGTTTCCCCTTGATTGTAAGATATCACAGGGGTGCCGTGATCCCCCAAAGCTTACGAAGATTTCGCCCCCCCCCCCAAAAACATTTCAACAAGCAAAAAAGAAGAAAAAAAAAAAAAAAACCCTATAATGTTACGAGAACAAAAGAGAAAACCGCCCCCCCCAGAATTTCCTACGAAGAATTGTCTTCAAAAAAGTGGCTTCACGGCACCCCTGTATCATTATGGCATCAAGTCCTTGAAAAAAAAAAAGAATTCATTCTTCTATTTTTTTTTTATTTATTACTTTTTTTTCCCGAACGATCCGAAGCTTTTTTTCTACCGAAATCTAGAGCTTAAAAGTTCCTATATCAAGATCTGGACACCAAGAGGTCCGCATCTTCTCGTTCCACTCAGATCTGGAACCTGAAAGATTTGGTTCCTCTTTGCGTCTTAACATCCAAAATTCAAAAATTCCCGAAAAGTAATCATGATCCAAGTGTTGCCAGCCAGATTAATGATATACAACTGAAGAAATTGAGACATATTCGGTCAACCAGACTTTTTCTCTCGTGAACATCCTGGGACACAGCAGCATCGAGGCATAGTAAGTTACAAATGTACGAAGAAATTTAACGCAATATTTTCAAGTAAGGTATAATCTTTATGAACTAACTTCGCGCTGTATTATCATCATTATTGATTGGCGACTGTACCAAAGAGAGATATTGACGAAGACTGTATGAGAAATATAATTTGCGAGGCAAAAATAAAATCTCAAGAGACGGAGAATGTATGTCTTGAATGACGTCACAACACATTTTTCCAGTGAGAATTTTTTTTTTCGCGATTGCATAGGGGCTCTTGCCAGGGTCGGTGAGTATCTGTAATAGCAGTAATGAGAGACATTTATCCCATGTTCTGATAAAAGACGGTAGGCTAGTTCAAAACCCAATTTCATCAAGCTTCATATAAGGTTGCTATAAAGATTAATGCATGGAATCTCGACCCCTCAATACCCACTTTTCAAAATGTTGACAGATGTCAGCTACTATTTTGACATTTTGTCATTTTTCTGCCATTTGCTTGCCATATCCCATAAGACTACATATTAATATTTCGGCAGAGGTTAATTTTCTGTCAAAAGAGGCTTGAATACTTCTTTAATAAGAGTATGGGATAAGGATTGCAGACAAATGGCGTGACACTTTCTTGACACACTTTAAACGGCGGATGATTCTGCTCACCACTGCACATCATTCACACACTATTTATGAGGCCAAGATGAGCAGTCTATTGTTAAAAACTATTACCCAAGCATCACTGTATGAATTTAATTTCAATATAATTGTAGAACCAGGTAAAAGGACATAGTTGATGTTACAACGTACTTCTGAAGATATGGACTGGAATCATATTCAGTACCAGCCCTCATATCATCCTCTCATTTTTATTTTTTTTTGTTTTTCTTTTTTTTTTTGTATGGCCATAAGTAACCAAGAAAAATGCTCTCGATCAAGATTAGCTTATCTTGCAACACGAACTTTCCGACAAGCACGCGAATACGTAGCGCAAGAATATTTCCGCGTCATATTTATGAAGAAAAAAACAGAAAAAGAATGCTATAATAAAATGCAAAATCACCGCGCGAGAGTTCCGTTGTGGAAATGAACCGCAACTTGCGTTCGTTTACGTCACTCGGGCTGCGTGCACCCTCGCTCTTTCAATTTCCACACAGTCACCGTGAATGTGCAGTAGCTTACGCTACGTAAACTTGAGAGAAAAAAGTTTTCACGATAAATGTATGGTATTTGAAACATCGTTCAATCAGCCGACATACGTAAATTCTGAACGTTTAAAGATTTACCGGTTGACTATACTGAGGATTGAAGGATTATGTTCTTTCATCTATAGTTGGAGCGTTTGAGGAGAGTATAATAGTAACAAAGAACACAGTGAATGCGTTGAAGGACGCTTCAAGTAGGTCACAATGTATTTGCAAGTGTCATCGAAAAAGAAAAAATCAAGTGCAGTACTTCGAGTCGATACTCATTTACATAATAGTGTCACCGAGTTCAATTAATGAAGACGTTCCGCCAGGTCACTTTTTCATATTTTCGGAAACCCTCTGGCATTATCTTTTGTAGCTAAATTTTCACCATAATTATTTTCTCACTTTCAAGATGGAAAAAGTCTTGAGAGTGGAATTGATTAAGTTTTCAACACCACATTTTTCGGATACGAGATACTCCGGAGCAAAATGAGGTTAAACATATTATGTGCCCTTACAGCAGACAAAAAGTTATTACTGTTCCTCTCCACTTCATTCCAACGTCCAGAATAATATTTTCCAGATCCTTGATCACTTCAAATTTATGCAAGGCTATCGTCACCATAATTATACTCTTGAAGTGCGGAGTACGACCCACCAAAATGCTCTACCGATTCCATTTAGGCAAACCAGATGCCATCAATAGATTCCAGTCATGCCTTTTATTATTTCATTTGTTCCTCGCCTATTCCCAATCTTTGACCTTGAAGCTTGATTTTTGAAATTTGATGTCAACGTCGATCAATTTTGTCGTCAGAAGAATTAGCGGTCGATTTTGAGTCGAATCACAATCATTTTTGGTTGATTTACGGCCGTCCTCGGGTGGAACTTTTTTGACGATAAATCGATTTTTGATAGAAACAAGAAGTCGATTTGGTGTCGATTTGGATGAAAATTTACATCAATCTGGAATGTGTTAATGAAGGAGACCTCGTCTGTTGATTTACTTAAAACGATATGTGTCTGGAGTGAGCTGTGTACTACTTTTCCTTTCTGATGTAGTTTAGTGTCACCGAAAGAACCCTAACCCAATATTTGTATCGTTGCTCAGGAGAAGTAAGAAGTGCATTGTGTCCTGCTGGACTCATCAATGAGTTCCACCCTGTAGTTATACCCATACTTCTCTTATTAGGTACAAACATTTTTTTTTTTTTTTTTCCACAAATTCACGTCTCTAAATGGAAAATAGGAGACATAATTCATCTCTCTATTAATGAAAGTAAAACCGATAGAGCCTCGTCTCCCGAATCGCCGAGCGTATCTATCAGACTGCGATGAAGACTCGATTGCGGGAATAATGCCAATATTTATCTTCGGTTTCCTCTTCAGCACGCGTGCCACGAGTGACCAAAGACTAATTAGGACAGAGTACGTTGAAAACGAGTCAGTCGTAAAGCAGCCGAAGAGAAGCGTAAATAAGTTTCATCGTTACGATTAGCGAGAGATCGTGCGGGCGAAAAACTTCCAATACGAGAAAAGAGAAAGAAGAAAAAAATGGTGGGAGGAATTTTTCCGCACGCTTTCTCGCCTTCATTTAACTGTAGAAGTAGGTACATAAAAATCCTGCGACAACGTCAACAATAATGCGCAAGAATCTCTTCGTTATATGATCTGGAAACATGAAAAACGGAGACAGAGTCAGAATAAATAAGAATAGATGACAGAAAAAATGTAATAAAGTTATACGATTCATTTTCTTTTCCGCTTTTCTTCTTTTTTTGTGTTGCTCCGTGGTATTAGTTAACCCGTTCTCGCTGTGAAAGAATACTTTCTGCAGTCTGCGTGTTCATGGGAAGGAGAAGAAAGGACGAAAAAAAAAAAAAAAAACAGGAAGCGCAATACCAACAAAGGAAGAAAGAGTAAAAAAAACGAGATACAAAAATTTATATAGAAGTACAGAAGTTAACGTATATAATTGAGAATCGCGCCTTATTTTTTGAACACATCTGGCTTTTATTTTATGTTGTTGTATTCGTTTAGAGGGAAGAAGGCGACAATGCTGTAACATTATTGCTCGCATTATTGCGTCATTATTTCTATAGAAAAAGTTTTTTCTTCGCCTTTGGCGTAGCCGAGAAAAAATGGCCTCCGCAGGCAATTATTGAATACCGCTACACGTTCCCATATCGGCGACGTGCGTTTTATTCTCGTGTAGTACGTGTCGGTAACAAGGAGTATGACTCTCATGGGTATGCGTTTCTCGTTTTTCCAAAAAGTAAACTAAGAAAATTATACCGAAATGAGAGTCGTTCTCGCTGCGCCACGCCAAGCTTACATTTCGAAATCTAATTGAAATCGTAAATAAAACTGTTACTTATTATCTTCTCGGTTAGGTCGTGCTACGCTATTCGCGTTGCGTCGCGCATTCACCCCCTCCCCTCTTTGTTTTTTATATTGCATGGCCCAAGTCAAATGCTACACCATTAGTCTATACTGCAGTATAGAATATGGCTGCAGCGCAATCCGTTACTAGTTGCAATTTCACTACAGTCGATACGACGGAAACAACAAAAAAAAAAAAAAAGAAAAAAAAGAAAATGATTACAACAAGATACGCTCGAGTAAAAGTAAACTGCGAAAAAAATAATTCGATGAGGTAAGCCCGCAATATCGCGGAAGAATTAGCATTTACAAAGCGTGTGTGTATTCGAAGGTGGAAGTTGTTGATGAACGTTATTATCGTATAATTTTGAAAAATTGAGCGATAAGAGCGCTTTCCGATGGATGCGGGGCCTATATGTACATAAAGACTTTTGCGGGAACCTGTATTTACATATTAAAAGCTTTTTTGTTATTGAATTTGGCTTCCATAAATAATGACTTACGTACCAACCACGGATAGGGAAAATGAAGGAAAGAGGAAACGATAAGGTTCATGGAGTATCGCATAGAATGTAGTTTTATGAGCAGAAGTAATGAAGAATGAGATAAGAACAATATTGTACCATCAAATTTTAGGTTAGATATTCAATATTTTTGACAATTTTGAGATATGAAGTCACTCGTTTTCTAGCGACAGGTTAAAGATTTTCGAGCATAATTTAGGAGTAATTTATCCATAAAACAATGAGAGAGGCGCCGGAGAATAAAAAAGTGTTGTGTTGGGTGCAATATCGTGTAATGGACCTCTGATCAGTATGTAATGGAGGAAAGTTTTGGTTACCACACTACTCTTTGGCTGAGAGGTACAGCCGTAGAAATTGAGAAAAATGAGAGCGATTCTCTAGGAAAGAAAGAAATAAAGAAAAATGAAATAAACTACACACATACGAATATTGAGCGTACTTGTACGTGAAGCAGGAAAGACGGATGGTTCTCAGAACCTGTTTCCTGGGCATTTACATAGGTTTGATGTCGACCGTACTTTCGACAAATTGTGGTTCCGAGAGAGACGGGGCTAAACAGGAAAGTGTCTTTTCAGAAAAGTGTACGGGGACTCTCAAAATCCACTTTGAGGACTGAAAAAATTTGATCTTTCAGCTACGTTTATAAGAGGAGGGAAACGGGCCAGGCAAAATTTCGATCATCAAGCTAAATATATATCGAGGTACTTGGAAAGATTTTGACTTTCGAATTCCATTTATCCTCGAAGTTGGTGGTTTGTCTAGTTTGACAATCTGAAAGAAACGGTATCTACGTATGAGTTTGCCATCTACAGGAAACATACTTTGACCGATACTGTAATCCACGGTTCGTCTTTTGGTCCTGTTGCTCTTAAGACCACTATACATTTAATAGCTTAATCCATCAATTGACCCACATTTCATTGGGTCAGTTCGCTTTCCACAAGGAATTATTGACCTTAAAACACGGGTGAACGAGGTCAACTTGGATCTCGATCTTATGGTGCGTAGGAAGATCACAAGGAAAGACCTGATTCCACCACACCCTTTGAACCGTGATAGTAATAAGCGCTGAAACGGAATATCATTTCTAGGGAAGTTTTCTCAGCAGTCTGGTAGTGTCCCTCGCCCCTGAGGCTTTCGTCCTGCGTTCAATAATCATACAACTGGTATAGGATTATTTGTTGAGTTGAAGGACCCTGTTCCACCGGAGAAGGGTGGGTGTACGAGGTGAAATATGATGACTGTAAGGGAGTTTGGCCGTCAGCTTAAAATAAGAGTGGCCGAGCATATAAGTAAGCATGGCGAAAAAATATAGGAAAATCTGAATTTGCGAACCAGTGGTCACAATTTTAAAGAGGAGTCGGAAGTCCTCCTCTACAAGGGAAATTCATATTTTAAACGCATCGCGTCCGAGGATATCAAAATGATTCGTCATTTAGATGTTACTGTGCTCAACAGGTACATGCCCGTTGAGGGGTTGATTGCATTAGTTTACGAGTATGATTCACATCGGGATGACTCGCTAGTTCAGTCCTGGTTCTTGTTTTTAGCCGTCGTTGGGTTGCTCCTGTCTAGTTAAATAATGGTTTCTTAACCGAAAGCGCTCACGGTGTGTGTTTTTGTTTCTGCGCTCTTTGCAAAAATACTTGTGTTCACCCTTTGAGAATCCCTCCTTCGTTGAATGCATCAATGGGCGTGGCTCATATCACCTGTTTCCCTTCGGTTGCCAAAACATCCATCGATAGAACTCAACAGGCTTATTTTCGACCCCCTGTGTCACGACAATTAATAGCATCTGTCACACTTTGTATCGGGGGCTGTGTGTTGTATGGTCCAATACTAAGACTGTGATCTCAAGTTAGTAAAAGTATCATCATCATTTTTAGCTTGAAAAGAACCTAATAAAACTTCACAGTATCGTCTTGAACTTTCTCTGCAAAAAAATCATAGAAGAACAATTTGTTCGCCCTACTGTAATGTTCCAACTCTTCTGAAACTGATGTAAAGAACGAGTATAACGTTCTGGATCGCGTGTACCTGGTAGTTCATTCATTTTTCTGATTTATTCATAAAAATATTTACGAGAGCAGTTTTTAAATGAGTACGAGCAACTTTTATTCGGTTAGCAGACCATTCTATTTCGCTTAATCTCGTATACGTTTCATAAAAATCGCGAATATTAAGTACTAGTGTTGCGCATAAATCTCGCTCGCCTGCGTCGATTAAGATTTTTACGGGTCGTAATACCAGCTTCTCGAGTTCTCGCCGGTTCACTATATTGCTCGTTTTAGTCTCGTATTTTTCGCTATTCTATAAAGTGCTCTAACCA
This sequence comes from Aspidiotus rigidus, assembly GCA_035079385.1. Classification (NCBI taxonomy): domain Eukaryota; kingdom Metazoa; phylum Arthropoda; class Insecta; order Hemiptera; family Diaspididae; genus Aspidiotus; species Aspidiotus rigidus. The sequence goes on along the minus strand of JAVHKY010000025.1, from coordinate 21,284,535 downwards.
TTTCCACGAACGCTATTTCCATGACGAAAACCTCCAATAACAAATATTGATGCAGTTCTAGATCGTCTCGCAGCTACGCGATGCTCCGTATTACGATTTACTTTCGTCCTAGAAACTATAATGAAATGTGTATCGTTCTTTCGTAACGGCGAGCATCAGAGAAAAGGAAAAAGCGGTAGATGGACTTTTTGTTTTCGAAATTCTAATTTGCCTTCACGTGCTTTTATTGTACGTACGTACTGTGAAAACAGTAATTTTGAAACTTGAAAGTATCGTTGCGAATTATCTGCGGATCATATTTTTCAGTAAAGTAAAGCAATAAAATGGTGCGGGTCTTCCACAGGTACGAGAAAGAAATTTTTTGACTGAGGAGCGTGGGGCTAAAGATGCGTGACAGAAAAGTTTTCGAACTGATAAGGATCGCCCTTTAAAGATCTCTTTCTTTTTCTGTCCCACTTTAACGTCTAATCCAACAAAGCGGACATAATCCTTGGAAAAGCGAAGCCGAAGGCTATACGGGCGAAAGAAATGTAAAGGATACTACAACAGTATATTTGAAGAGGTAACGTCCAGGAAGCAAGGACAATGGATCAGGACAAACATAAGCAAACTTTTCAACTTATTTACATACACAAGGTGTGCTACGAGAACGCGCACACTTGAAACGAAAAGGTAGTTTGCACTCGGAAGTTTCGCAATAAACGCACACTCGAAAAGTAATCTCGGATATTCTTGACTCTAGTAGGTCAGTGCCATTTTGAGTTTATTTATTCAAAGCGTTTTTCTTTCTTTTTTTACGAATCATCTTTTTACCAAGCTCGTGATTTTAGCACAGTCTGGGTTTTCATGCGGTATCGTCAGATTTGGAAAATAATATTTCTTCATATCGTACGGGCCTGAAGAGAGGAAAGTTTCCGCAAATACGTTCGAAGAGTTGCCTACGGAATTCGCCGCGAAAGTGACGACCGTAACGCAGCTGCGACGCGACGACAACGTGACAATAATTGATTGAAGGAAACACAATAGCATGCGGTGATACGATTCTTAGTCCGATAGGACATCCGGCGGTTTGCTGTATATTGTAGAAGCTTAATCCACCATGTTGTTTATTAATAAAAATAGGAAAAAGGGAAGAAGTCCGAACAGTTCCGTTTTGGAAAAATAAAAGCGCACGGGCTCTTTTAGAAACTGCAGGGGAAAAGTTTGAATCTTTCTTGGTGGAAGGTGGTATGAGAGAGGGCGCTATTTTATCACTACAGCTGGAGAACATGAGAGAGGCGCTGATAGAGTGACGAGGAGCGTTTCAACGAGAAGCTAAAAAAATTCAAATCTGAGATACTCCGACGTAATACAACTCTGCTAGAAATGTCCTTCAGGAGTGAGCCACCACAACTGCCGCCAACTTGCTAATAAAATTTTAAAAAGTGGAGTGTTTGTACATAATTATAGCATTTAAGAGTCTCTTACGACCCCCTATTCTATTATAATACGGAGCAAACTAGAGTGAACACAATCGGTTCTTCCCTTCCCCCTGCAAACATAAATGCCTCACTGGCAGCAGGAAATTTTTCTTTCTACTGACCTATCTGCTGGTGATAGTGCAAGCTCAATTACTCTATTGCTGTGGGCTGTATCCAACGAATATTTTTTCCCTGTAACATAGCTCTTTTTTGTGCATTCTACAATCCATAATAACCAAATTTCCTATCTCTACCAATTGGCGTAGCGGTTCCGCCGCATCTTAAGTAGTAAATACCCACTCTTCGAAAATCCGACTTCAGTTTATTGCCGAGGATTGGAAAACTCACTACCGCCTCTATCTGCGCTAGATCAGTACTTAAGTCATCAGCTGACAGTAGTATTGTGTCAAAATAATCTAAGTCATCAGCTGACAGTAGTATTGTGTCAAAATAATCGTGTTTTTTCTAACATCTGTGTGTTTATAAGTGAAAAGTCTCGATTCAATTTCTTTTCGTCTTCTGAAAACCTTTCGTGTTTGAGGTGTTCTTTGGGTGCTTATACTAGAAGTTACATCGTGCGTAAGTTTTCCCAACAAGGCAACAAAATCTCTCTCGAAAGAATTGCCTGTTTGGTCTTTGAATTTGGCAAATTATCACGATGTGGCAACCGAAGTCTTGGTTTTCTGACCGTCGGCCCGTGGTAGTGGTGGACCAATCATTAATCATTCTCAATTCTGGTATTCTTCAAAATTCTTAAAGTTTGCTTTAAAAGAAGCATCTGTAACACGTCTTTTCTTTGTCTTCAATGATCGTATTCCTTAGAAAATAAGTTCTTGCAATGAAAGTACGTTGAATTTGAAAACTAATTTTCCATTTTAATATTCTGACAATATGTATTTACATAGAATTTTAACTCTTACCTCATTTCCTATATTTGAGTCCCTACATCCAGACGTCCGGGTCAACCGAGCAATATTTCAATACCTAGGAAGGTAGCTAGTAGTCGTTCATAAGGTCATAGATTGATTGTATTTTTGTAGAAGAAGAAGAAGAAGAAGAAGAAGAAGAAGAAGAAGAAGAAGAAGAAGAAGAAGAAGAAGAAGACAATAAACCAGACTTGCCTGAAGGGAGGTGAGGGTACTGGCCAGCTTCCCCTCATTCCTCAATCTAGAAGTCTTCTTCCTCATCTTCTGCTACCCTAATAACTCACAGAAACGACGCTAAAAGCATTCCCGGCCCTAAAAACTGCAGATGAGAAACTTAAAAGACACAGTTTCAGAATATCGGTAATCTTTGAATCTTTTGTACATTTTGCAACTTACCCAGCTGTGCTGTAAGGCAAGTCACGGGTATGAGTAGAGAGAGGTATAATGTACTGGTCCCTCCCGCGCCCGTTATATAGTCGACATATAGAGAAAAAACACACGCGTTCCTTAACAGAATCAAACAAGGGGTGCAGAGAAGCTATTTTATGGGAAGCAGAAGGACTTGAAAAAGTGTTGATTCTCGAGCTATTGGCAGAAAAGATGAACCCTAGCAAAAATTTTGTACTTTGGAAGTTCTCGAAGTCTCAAGTTAGATTAGGTTTCTGGTCGGCGGATACGAGACATTTTCTGCAAAATAACCTCCTATAAAACAGAATCCCTACAAAAGCAGAAAGAAACAAAAGGAAAAGAACCACTGCTCAGGACCGGACTGAAGCTTAAAGCTGGTGGACCTGATTTAATTTTCATAAAAGTAAATTGTAATCCACTTTCTATCTTTTTTTTCTAGGTTCACCATTGTGTAAACCACAGGTAACTCAGCCTTTGTTTCTTCCTCATTTACAATTTATAAAATTTATATTCGCAGTCATTTTCATCTAGAAGCCTAAAAGAGACATCTAGGGCATTTCCATTGCAAGTTTTAATAAGCCAAACGAGCAAATGAATGAACAATAAGAGCTATAAGAAAATCCCTATTGCTACCCAAAAAATGTATGATTTAATGATAAAAACAACTATAATTACCTAATGTCAGTAGGTACATACAATAATATTACGGAATGCTTGGGATTTTTTTAGCAACTTTATTAAATTTATTGCCAATACGTTTACGATTACCCTGGTTATTGTAGAAACATACTTTTCCTGTGTGCAAAAATTAAAATGGCAAATGACTTTCTTGAAAATTGGTTTTCCGCAGGTATTATTGGGGGAAAATTGACGGTCTAAATGTACTTTCATTTCCACAGGATACATTCAGATTAGTAGCGCATACTAGTAGGTACTTTAATTACCAAGCATTAGTTTTCCAAATGACCACATAAAAAATATTTCGGCCGCCTGTTTTTAATGTCACTCTACGGCTGTTACGGTTTCATGATAGATTGAATGATTATAGCTCAGTTTCTTGGTAAAAATTAATGTATGCACAGGTTAATTTTCATATTTTTCAGGGCTTGTACGATTACGTTAGTTCGTTTTTGAATTTTATTGTTGATTTTCCCCAATTCGATTCCTGTGACATATTTGCAACAAGTTGACAAGAAATACTTCGAAGTATAGTTCCTCATTATTACAATTGCGTATTATCATAAAGGTGTGGATTATTCAGAACACAATCAAATAATTTGTAAGAAGACGTCTACTTTGTCGTGTATCCCAAAAAGAAATCGCATTATGTATGTACCTACTGTACATCATTACATCATGGGTCATAAAATGTTCCGTGTGGGTTGTATTTTTAAAATTTTTTCTAATGAATAAACAAATATGCAGTGCAGCGCGCACGTACATAATTTACCAATAATTTTCAAGAGAGTATAGGCATTGTCATACACACCATAAGGTATATAAGATAATTACAACAATTAGAAATTTGTGTTCAACAAATTCACGCGGTCTATTGTCGCTCGATGTACGAGCATTATTACCTTCACAAGTATATATTTCTATAAGACACTCAATGTATTTCCGCTATTAAAAGCATAATTAAATCCCATAACCACGAGTCATCATCAAAATTACGCTGTTCAAAAACAAAAGGGAAAACGAGATAAGAAGTAGTACTTTGTTAAGATGCACGCGTTAAGAATTGAAGTGACCCCTGACACCGTCCGACATTACCACAATTGCTAAGCAACCTTGTGCGCAATTGTTTTTGCGGTGTTCCTGTTCTACTTGCAAAAACAAGACAAGGATGATCTCGGTGTAAAGGGTGGTTTTTCTATTCTTTGTCAATAATGACTCAGTCATATCAAAGTCGACTAACAAACTTTGGCTCGATATTAATTTATTTCTTTAATCAACTTCTTCACATTCCTGAAAAGGAAACTTGTTTGCAATTTACGATATCAAAAAGCCATTCACGGATTCAATCTAATGTAGCGGAATGATGAAAAAGTGACCAAGGGTTCAAGAAGACCGCGTTGAAATTACGTCAGTACAGCTCGTAATTGTTTTTTTCTTTTCTAGAGAGCTTCAAACTAACGCGTATAGTCTGCACTCGTACAGCCTAATTGACCCAGTACGTACCTAATTTTTTAAAAATCTACAAAAGGCTTCATTTGTTTTGTCGTAAAAGGGTTTATTGGATTAAAAGTAGCAATTAATACCTATCGTGTTCTATTATCGTCAAATTTCAGCGTATTTCGTGTAGTTTTCAGGTACCGCTAGAGAGTGGATGTTAATTAGACTTTTAGGAAAGAACCCCAACCGATGGATGAGTTCTACGAGTTCTGCGTAGGTATATTATTCATTACCATTCTGCGCTGAATAAAATATTCAAGCAGCTTGAATCTTATGCTGGAGCTGAAAATTTAACTATTTGTTAATATAGAGATATTCTACCGCGTGCAGAAGAGGTCGTAACCCGTCTTGGCTGATGAAAACATTCAACCGCATTAAACGAAAGAGAGCTTGTGAATTGAAATAATAAACACCTTTAGTCTGAGCCAATGCTACAAAAAAAAAATAATGAATTACTGTAATAATAAAAGCATTCTCCTGTTGCAGCCATTTTATAGATTTCATTGACGACACGCGAAACGACGAATATGAAAAGTTTCTAACGCAAATTTCGTAATCCACATTTTAACGATACTCATAACGTCTGGTTGCCTCGTCAACGAGCTTAAATTCTCATTTCTGGAGAAGACATCATAATTGAACTTACGGACCGACTACCAGAATGCAGGTCGTGCAGAAAATTGTAATAGTTCACATTTTGCGTGACTTCGAGAAGGATTTTAAAAAAAGGGGGGAAAAAAACTATTCCATAACAAAGAAAAAAAAAAAAGATGAAAAATGAACCAATTTATTGTTAAATCAATTTTTCGAACGTATTTTAAAATAAGTGGATTTGTAAAAAATTATACTCTTTCTAGAATAAAGTGAACGTAAAAAAAAGCTTAATGTTTTCGTGTCTTTCGTCGCGGTACAAATTATTTCAAATGAACCTGTGACATGATATCCGTGCAGGGTTGTATAACCGCTAACCAATAATCGTCTCATGCCTATGTAGCTTCGACTAAATACTGATTTGTGTATGTAGGTATTTTCTCAGTTTCTGTTTACTGGTATGAGTTGATACAATGCGCTCGAAGCCCTGAGAAATGGGAAAATTTGAAAAAATGACTTAAAACTGAAAATTAATTAAGTGTCCAGGAATTGCTAGATATTAAATTAGAGATTCCATTATGCAGATAAGAAATGAAGGAAGTGATCGGCATGATATTACAGTCCTATTGAAAGAAAAACTGAAACTTGCTTTTGGATTGAAGAAAAAAAAAAAAAAAAAAGAGGAATAATAAGTAGATACGGTAGGCCTATATTTTAGAATGAGAAACTTGATTCCTCATTTTAATTTCTTTTCTCCCATTAATTCCTGGAAAAACCAGATTTTCAATACTTATCCCGATGTGACAATACTATCCAATAATGGCGATGAGTTAACCTATAACCGTAATTGTTAACTGTAATAACCATAACCGTTATACAATCTTCAGGCTCAGGTTATATTATAGACTATGTAGGCCTACGCAGAAAATTTGCAAAATTTGTTTACTGCAGAATGCGATAAGGAAATTAGAATATTGATCCTTCTACAATACGGCGAAGAATCTTAAGAGAAAATTGTCAGAAATTTAAATGGATGTACTTTCATGAAATGTCCATTAAAATATTAGTTACTGAGCGAACCACGCGATGTTTTGAAATAATTATTGGCTTACTCTACAGGCTGCAAATTTCCAACTTCTATCGGTAAAGAGTGTTCAATGCCATTTTGAATAAAATATTGAAATAGAATATAGGCATTCACATGATATGAAGCAAAATCAACAATGTAGTACATTATCCGTATTTTTCTTATTATATCCCACAGATTTGTGCAATCATAAAGCATGTACCTAACAACCAAAGGGGTTGATACTTCTTATATACGTCACTTGCAGGTAATGTACTTACCACTTATAGGTAATGAATAGGTGACAATGGTTTCAAGTTCTAGGTGGAGGTCGATTATGAAAAAACTTAATTTTGGTTAGACCTACTTTTTCCTATACTGATTCACAGAAGCTAGACCATGCACGACCTAATTACTATTTTTCTATTATTATTATAATTTTTTTTTCTACCTATCATTTTGCTTTTTCTCTTTTCTGTAGCAAAGCCACAACATATTGTATGACAGCATAGATTTGTACAGCTTTATTTTTTGTACAATGTACAAAATTAGCAAATTAATGTATCAACTTCAACTCTTCTCTGCCCTACTACGTGGATTCATTTTCTTTTATAAAAAATTATTATGAAGGATTCATTTAAAAAAAAAAAAAAAAATTACATCGGATGATATTACATGGGTGGGGCTTGGTTGCATGCTTATTTTCATTCAGGAGTTTGTCAAGAAATCAATGTTTGAAACTAGGAGAGTAACTTTACAATTTGGAATACTGTAAATACTTAAAATTTGGGCCGGTCATCTGCAAGTGACTGCAAGGAGCGCCCAATTCTGAGAGCAGGATGTAGGCTGTTCTAATACGAGCAAAAAAAAAAAAAAAAAAAGATGGTGAAGATCAGTTTTTATTTCTTTATTTTAAGTCACTGTGCTCATTATACTGTTTGTTGAGCGGACTGTTGTTTCCATATCCGTTTCTGGTTTAATTTTGTGAGCTTTTATGATTCTTATTATAGCCTCAATATACAATATACTGAGCATACTAGTTTTAATATGCAGTGTTCTAGACTTCCGTTATATTAGCCCCAATACGCGGTATACTAAGCAGTGAGCATGAATAGCAATGTACTAGGCTTTCATTATACTCCTCAATATGCTGTATATCAAGTCAAGGGGGAATGAACTCACAGATTTTAGAATTAGGGTCGAAATTTTTCAAAGTTCTTCGGCGGGGAAGAAAGGGGCCAAATTTGCAAATTTTGGAATTAGGGTACGGCTTCAGCAGATATGAAAAATGTAAGAAAAGAACAATTTTGAATGATACTAACTAAATGAAGCAAAGTTGAGTTGTTTATTATCTGATTCAATTTGTGGATTTTTTCCCCATATTTCACGTAAGAATAGAATGACAAAATCACAAAAAGCTCAAATTCATTTAGGTGTTATTTTGAATTTTAAATTTTTTTTTGTACGTCACAGTTAGTGTATTTCATGTAAGATCTGCAAAATGACAACGGGGTAACGTTCCTATTCAAACCGTTAGCCCGTTGTCCACATAAAAAGTCGCCATCTTGCAGATCTCATGAGTCATATGAAAATAATACACTATAGCTTGTAATCTTGTATCTCATTCTCATTTTCAAAAAACAGCAAGCCCCTAGAAATGACAATAGCGCTCTACCGTACAAAATAGAACTGAAGTGTGTATCTGCATATCAACTATCTGGAGAATGAGATCTTTGGTATGATCAGAGTATCAGTGGTGTGTGTGTGTGTGAAGGCAATAATTCCGTGTATTTACGAGAGTCGATATGCCTAAAATATTGTATCCACAGTCATGAAGTTTTTAGTTTTCCAAAAAACAAATATTGCTATTCTAAAAGTTGCAAAGTAATATCTGTAACACAACATGTACTTCAAAGTTCAAATAACTCAAAAGAGAGCGATTCTGAAGAAAAAAAAAACAGAGAACCAAATTGAAAAAGCGTAAAATTTCCTATAATATAACTTGATTTTCAATTAAGCCAAGCAATTTTTCATGTCCCATAAGATATTACAATGAAGAAATTGTCGACGCTGGCGAACCTACAATATGCGAATTGCGAAAGAGCGAGACCGAACAGATTCGAAGAACGAATCATACGAACATACGAGAGTCATTCCTATTTCCTACGAAACGACTTCTTATCAGTTATCTCTTTATAAGGCGCTAGAATCTCTTGTTTCATTGACGATGTCTTATCTTTCCACGCGATAGAAGTTCACTGAATTAATAAATTAAAATTAAAATTGTGAATTCGGAGTAATTTTCTTTTGGTTTCATCATTTGATTTCTCTAGTGATCGCTGTTCTCACTTTTATATCAGATTGCACCTTTCTTCCTTTCATTGAAAATCACACGAAGATGTTTTCTGTAGGTTTAATGGGCAGTGTCATGTCTGTTTCATGTCCTCAACCTGAACCTATCCGTTTAAAGGATACCAGCAAAGCGCTCGACAACATTAAATTTTTCAGAAAACAATGGAACCATTTTTGCGTCGCCACAGGAATGGACAAAGCATCCGAGGAAGTGAGGTTTAACACTCTTCAAATGATCATTGGCGGAGAGGCGATCAACTTCATTGACTGTGTGATTGATACTTTTCGTCGCGAGTCTAAGAGCGATCTGATTTTGCAATCGCTAGAGAACTATTTTACTCCGGTAACGGCGAATAAAAATGTTGTATTTGAACGGTAAGTCACAGTATATCAACTATAACAAACAAGTACATGGATGTAGATGGTATCTTGGCCTCCTATTCATGAATCAGTGTCCTGTGTATTTATTTCAGTCTCTTATTCAACTCGATCGAACAATTTGAACACGAGCCCGTCAGAGAGTATTTAGGCCGAATTTATCTACAGGCTGTAATGTGCGATTTTACTGAAAATGTTACCGATATCATTCGTGATCGTTTCATCGCTGGATTGTATAGTGAGTCGCTTAGATTGGCTGTGATCACGTCGGATAGAATCAATTTATCTCTTCCTGATATTATTGCATTCTGTGAAGAAAGTGAAAAAGTTCGTTTGTCTCCTCCCATCGAGGTTACAAAGGAAATTCTCAATCCAAACTTAGAGTTAGAACGAATTGTACCTACAAGTGTGACCGTAACACCTGTTTCATTGAATGACGAACCTACTTCAAATAATACTGTTCCACTCTCTTGTAAAGTTGAAGTTAAGGATGAGAAAATCGTTCCGTGTGACGACAATCCACTACTGTCGGAAGTAACGTCTACTGACTCTCTGTCATTGCTTTCCAAAACTAAAAATATTTCAGTCGATTCTATAATGGATGAATCCGATTCTTATCGAAAATTTCTTGCGGCTTCGAGATTGAATGTGAGTTTACGGAGATCTGCTCGTGGACTGTGGATACCGATAATGAAGCATAAATGAGTGACGCGTAAGAACCTATTTTAATTCAATACGTTTTATTCTCTTTTCTCTTTTAATTTGATTTTCTGCGTTGATTTCAATTTTATTAATTGTTGTTTTTTTTTTATCTTATGGACCGGAGGAAGAACTGATCGTTGTTCTATTCTTAATCTGATATTATTTTACTTTAACAATATCTGAGCGGCGGACTTTATATAGGTACCCGCTATAAGTTGGAATTGGGCTTAGGTTTGAGAATAACTTTGATTCCTGCGCGTAAAAACAATTTTGAATGGCGTTATCACAAGGACTTAGAATTTCTCAATCTTTTCCAAAAAAGTGCTGAAATTTCGAAGAAGTATTAGTGACGATTCCAAAGAATAATTTGTCGTTGGTCGAGTGACCCTAATCAATTACTAGTTTACCTACGTAGTTACCTATGTACAATTATAATTTTTGAAACCAGTTTTATGATAAAAACTATAGAAAATACGACAGCTTGTAACGGAATTGATTGTATGATCTCGACACTTGAGAAACAGATCTAAATCTACTTGTATCTCTTGAAAATTGTAGTTACCTGCAAACTTACGAAATAATTGTAGGTTATTTTTTTCTTTCTCATGTCATGTATTACCTATTTTTTTATTCAAACTTGCTGACCTGTGCATCATTAAATCATCAAAAAGCAATGATTCATCGATGATATTGTGTTGTATTTTACTAGATACATACGTTGTTTTTTTATGCATTTTCTATACGTCAACTCGAATGACGTTTTCTTCCACCGAAGATGGCACTTTGTTTCAAAACCGGTCGATCTTATGCTTGACAAGCGGTTGTAATTCTTTACTAACCTTTTGCGATTGAGTACAGATTTGTATTAATCTATCTACGGGCATTTCTCACGATCACGATCAAATTGTTTATTACGAAGAGACATCTCTGTTCGTCGTGAGATTGTAAATTTTCAAATTATAGGTATTCCTGTAGTGTAATACATATATCGTCTCTGTTCGAGAATCTGAAGAGATAGTGAAAACATAATCAGGACGTTATATCATAGGAGATGAAGACGTATGATCGCGAAAAACTACACTCAAATTGTTATTTGCGTAGCATTTACTTTCGAAATATTTTACTAAATTTCATTTACTGCACATGGGACTGAAAAATGAAAAGTATTCAATCTCTGCGATAACAGAATAGCCGCCAGTTTCGGCAACGTCGTTAAAACCCTTTTACCTTGAACTTTTCCCGTTTATTCGGTGGCTATTATTTATTTAAACATTCTACCACTACTGCCTAAAGACTGAAGAGTCGGAGTTCGACCGGACCTACTTTGCGGTCAATAGTCCTATCTGCGTCATCGTTTGTACAATCTACATTTTCAATATTCACGGCCGATAAACCGGCTTAAGTCGAGGTAAACACTGTAGCTAATTAAACTACCATATCTAAACTGAAAAGTCTAGGGTAGTCCATTAATAAGCTCGAACAGGAGTAACAGGAATAGATCTAGTCAACGAGATCGCATATCCCGGCTATTAGTATTAATTTATATTCCTAAAATTAATTGCGGTGCCTTACGTTCTTCGCATTACCCTCTCTGCAGTAGCATAACACTGGACGACTACATAGGGTGCAGGAGAGTGTATTATATAGCGCGTACTACAAAGTAGAGGTACTGCAGTTCTACTCCGCTGAAACTTCTCTAAACCGACTGAGCCAATTTATCGCGTATTTATTAGTTTTACACGTAACCTACTTTCAGCATGCCTGAAAATTATTGAAAATTTTGATCGTTCGCGTCTTGTAACTTTACTTCGGGGAATACTACGAAATATAATGTCGGTTATCAGAAGTGCAAGAGTAACACATTTGAATGCTAAATAAAACGATCAAAGGGCTTTACAGATTTTCTACGATGCATTACGATGCAGTTTCCCTATAAACTGGGCAACCTGAGTGTAATTTGAAACGAAACATCTTTTTCTTTTACCTAAATTGTATACAGTAGTGACGATAAAATCTCCACGCGATCTAGTAAATATTGAAATATCACATTTATAGTTGCCTGAATTACACAGTTTGTTCGATCTTGACTATTACCATCAGTAAGGTTAGAGTTGAGACCCACGGTCGAAAATTGAATGAAAATTAAACTTTTCCTGTTTCAGTTCTGGATAAAGGCTTTGGGAAACAGAGACGAAATTCATGAATAGAAAATACTTGAGAATCAATATTATAATTATAGTTGTAAATAAGAGAATTGGAACTTCCTCCCGTTGGTGGAAAAATTTGATCAATATTGGGCTACAGGAAAATCTAAGAACCGCAAGGAAGAACCCGCTGATTAACCAGCTCTGAAAGTTAGCCTCTTCTCCTTCCTCCACGGGCCCCCCCTTTATATCTACATAGCTGGAGGGTCAAAATTAAGTCCCTATTTCAAATCATCCAAATTTTTTCGAGCCCCTCTCCATTCACAGCTCGAATAAAAATTATCCATATTCCCCTCCTAATTCAAGAGGTGGAGTTTTCTCAAATCCTTCACCATGAATTATAGTCCCACTCCACGTATGTTCAGCTCGAGAAACAACAATTTTCCAAGTCCCTTTACGATAAACTGATTTGCAAATGAGTCTCATTGACGAGGTAAGTAGGTTTGAGCTCAGTCCCCTCGAATTTGCTGGTAGGACAGCGGTCACAATTCAAAAATAACCTCACTCCTCTTTCCTCACTTATCACTTCTCCTGACCCTCCTTTTCAATTATTGTTCTTCATCGATTAACATAGGTTAATCAGCTAACAGGTCTCATCGGCAGGGGACAGATTAGCATAGTTATCGAAAAGGTTCGGGGCGGCCATCCACTAGGAACGTTATAATCGCGGAAAAGTTGAAAACGGGATCAGGGCGATTTTCCCACTTGGATGTTCATTGACTGACCTCAAAATAACTCGGGAACAAAGCAAGTTAAGAGAAAAATTAAAGAACAAAATTTGTAGAGCGTGAAATTTCCTATAAATCATCATCTGTCATCAAAATCGATTCAGATCGATTGAATTCAAGGAAATCTTTCGCCCGTCATCACCCGCATTACCCATCGGTTGTCCTGTTGTGTGCAAGACTAGCGCTATCCATTCTGAAAGGGGAAAAATACGTAGGAATAAATACCAAAATTGAAACAAAATATGTTTGATTTCAAACTGAAAGGGGGAATATCCTCCTCCCCCCCCGAAAACAATTTCAGTCAGCGAATTCCGTTGATACATTTGTAGGTGATGCAATAGGGGACAGCGGGGACAACTTACCCCTCAGACTAAAAGTAAAGGGGCATTCCCCCCTCACAAAGGTTGGAAGTATCCAAAATTATGAAACGAAAAAGAGATTTACTCGTGATTATTCAAAATTATGAATCTCTCTCAAAATTTGTTCGTAGAATGAATCTCAATCTGTGTATAATAGCGGGACCCCTTAAATATTCAAGATCTGCAGATTTTGATTTACATAATAATTTTTGTATTATCAGCCGATGAAATGAAAACAATGTATAATAATTATGAAAAATATAGATAAATATATTTTACACAATTTTGAAGATTCTAAAATCACAATCAGTTATCTCAGTTCATAATTTATTTAAAAAAAAAAAAGAATAAAAAACAGATAAGAAAATTTACATTAAATATATGCACGGTTCACACATTTCAAGTAAAATATGCGCCTGCTCAAGTTACAATTCTCGCTATAAATTCTCAAAATATTATATTAGTCCGACACAAAATCATGTACGTATGGCACCTAAAGAACTGAGTAGATCTAGACATAGGGTAAAAAAAAATCGAGTAAAGAAAACAAAGAAGAAGGAAAGAGGAAAGAAATAATTTACATAAGAAATAGACGAGAGGACAGTGAGAGAAACGTAAACTCAAGATACGCGGTTTACCATACCTCTAAAATGTTAAACCCAAAATCGTACTTCGGCATTCTCATTCAAAAATAAATAAAAATTTGGAAAGTTTTACATCTTGCTCGACGTTCATGAGAGCCTCGTCGATTCAGTCGAGCTACTTGATCTCGTCGACGTAAACGAAGGTGCATCTGGTCGCCTTTGTACATTGTTTGACGTTGACACGTTGTCGTAATTATTGGTAACACTCGCCTCTTTACTTTCACCGTCAGTTTGATGCGGCACCTTTTTGCCTACCCCTTTCTTCTCCTTTACTTGGCGCTGAGATCGGTTTTCGCTGTATCCTACATCATCTGAGACAGCGTTAACATTATACGCCAGAGAATTCGTGTTGGCTGTAAGAACATTTTCAGGTTGACCGTAGTAATTACCAAATTGCTTAGTACCCGGATTCTGTTGTTCTATGGCCGCTAAGATATCTTGTAATAAACCGTTAGATACGATTTGATCCTGTGGAAGAGCTGAAAAGTCGCTAGAAACTCCGTGCCCAGCTGCTGGATACTGTAACGGTACTGGAGGAAGATCTACAGACTGCGAGGGTGCAACCGAGTTTTCACCTACTCCTAAATTCTTAAAAATAGTTTGATAATCCGCGTTATCGACCGATGGTGGCGGGAAACTCGGACCACTGATGCTCACCGAGGAAGGGGGAACATTGAATGACTGATCGGCAGAGTCGTAAGCCGTGGCTCCTGTTCCTCCGACGTTTGAAAGACTAGCTTGTGCGATTCCTGTTGGAGCTAAGTCGTACGTACTTCCGGTTTTCTCGTATTGAATGTTGGAAGACGTTCCGACGAATGGTAATGCGCTCGCAGACGTTTCAGGAGTGTAAGATGGCTTTGGTGGCACTTCGAAAGGTATTTCATCCTTATCGGACGAGTCTTTCGACGATTTTGTTAAATCAGGCACTGCCGGTGGTATGTAACTTTGACCAACAAACGAAGACGACTGACTGGAACCGTATTTAGACGATTCGAGTAGACCGTTTGGTACCGGAGGTCTGAATTTCAGAGGAGTTTTCGGCTGTAGGTTAGGTCCCTCGATAGTCTTACCGGACTGGCCACCGTAAGGAACTCCGTATTTGGTCAGCTCGTCAGAGTTTCCTAAATCCGGAGGGGCTCCGCAACATCCACCAGCGCCGTACTGTCCTTCAGCTCCAGCGTTAATTTGATTATACTTGTACTGATCCGTGTTGAATTGAAGCGGCTGTTCAGCATTCCAACCTTCGTTATTCCACGCGCCAACGTTGATTGGAGGACCACTCCAAGGACTTGCGTTCCACTGAGTAACCGTGGTATCGCAGTCTGAAGAAGGAGGTGGTAAAGCGTATCCTCCTTCGTCATACTGGTGTATTGTTTTCACAAATTCAAAGTTGGGTATAATCTGTACTGGAGGTGGTGGAAGGTCGTAAACATGCGGAATCACAACGTGTTGTTCAATAACAGGTAGAGGCTGCTGGTTAAAGTTGGTATTGATGTTCGCTTGTTCAAAGTTTGCTTGTCCAAAGTTCGCTTGTTGTAAGTTCAATTCTTTGGAATCGGGAACTTTCATTGGCCGCCAACCGTCATAATTGATGACTGGTGGAGTAGGAGGCAATTTTTTACCTTCACCTGACGATTGGAATCTGTTGAAGAAACTGTTAGACAAAGTATTGGTTATGGTTGTCCTGCTCGAATTACGGCCATCGAAAAGATTTTCCTCTTTGTTTACGTAACTTGGCGGTGGCGGCGGTGGTGGTGGCGGTAAATACGAATTTTGGGGTCTAAACGTCGGCTTTGGCGGTGGGAGGTAATGGTTGTTCGGTGGTGGCGGAGGTGGGAAGTATTCTGGTTTAGGTCGGAATGATGGTGGTGGTGGTCCGTACGTTGGCCGAGGAGGTGGACCGTACGACGGTTTTGGCGGTCCGTATTCTGGTCGTGGTGGCGGTGGTGGCGGTCCGTACGTAGGTCTGGGCGGTGGACCGTAAGAGGGTCTAGGTGGTGGTGGAGGAGGACCGTACACAGGCTTTGGTGGAGGTGGAGGAGGACCGTATGATGGTCGTGGTGGAGGAGGAGGAGGTAAGTAAGCGTTATTAGGTGGACGAGGTGGGCCGTAGGTCGGAGAAGGAGGGCCGTAGGATGAACTTAGAGAAGGAGGAGGACCATATGACGGGCTCGGAGCGGAATGAGGAGACTCGAATGATGGACCGGGGCCAGAAGGAGGTCCGTATGATGGACCAGGGGCAGAAGGAGGTGGTCCGTAAGATGGACCGGGTGCAGAAGGAGGCGGTCCATAAGATGGTCCTGGTGCGGAAGGAGGCGGTCCGTAGGATGGTCCTGGAGCAGAAGATGGTGGGTTGAACGATAGACCTTGTGCAGAAGGAGGAGCTCCGTACGATGGACCAGAGAACGAAGTTTCGTAAGATGATTTTGATGGTCCGGAATTGTCAAATGGATATGCGGAAGAATCTTTGTTCTCGCCGATGATCGAGTCTCTATCCGGTGGTATTAGACCAGCACGTTCAACATCTTCTGGCGGAGCGGTTAAAGGAAACACCGGCGTAGTCGCTTCGAAATTGGAAAGACGTGCATCTGAATCGTATAAATTAGGTGGCGGCTGTTCTACGCTGTTAGATAAATGATCATCCGTTGGAATTTGTCGTCGATGATTCGATGCCTTGTTGTCGGACTTTTGATTGACAACTGCTAACGAATTGCTGAATAGGATGGAGAGGATGAAGAGTCCAACCTGCAACAGCACAAATAAAGAATTTTATGTAATATACGTGGTCAATTATTATCGAAGTATTACAAAAGAATCTGTCAAAGTGAAAATCATATATAAAACGAAACTGATGGAAGAGCTGACTGCCGGATAATAAAAACGTTATGTGCAACAATCGAAATATGACTTTATGAGAACGGATGTAGAGACGCACAGTATAGGTATATATGCGGACTGTAGGCTGTTTAGTATTGTTCGGATATTCGAATAAGTAATTCGATGAAAAATGAAAGTTGGAAAAAATAAAGGTTAAGTTGGCCTTATTGAAATATAATCAATAATAATATGATTTAAATTAACATTTATCGATGGAGAAGAGGCTAATTCATCTTTCGTGCAGCATCATTTGGTGACGATTACGCGACGCTTTGCCTTTATAGTGATTGCACTCGTTTGACTTGTCTGTCGATAACAGGGTGAGTTATGATGGCAGTTTCATACTGTGCAATAATTTGTCTTCTTACGTTACGTGTTCGCAGCTACATCGACGTATGATCTGCGCACCCATGTGTCACCGACTGAGATTATTTGAAGAAACAGCACCAATTTACGAGTAAACTAACAGAAAGGTGGCGACGTTATTGTGTACCTTTAAAATCGAGAGAATTCATCAAAGGTGGATTGCGTGACTCAGATTTAGTATGAGCTGAATATTCTGTAGGAATAAACTGTCATTATTTTTCGTGACGTGTCAAATGCATTGATTGTAAGCGCCTGATAAGAGAATTCACGTTTCATATTATGCAGAAATCTATCATTATCGTTGTTATTACTCTCTTATAATATGTGTATTGAATATTATCTTGGAGATTAATTTTAGCGAGGAAAATTAATATACTCTCGGCTGCTCTTACGTTGCACGTTGGGGTGTAACATTCTGTCTCGCAGCCCCTACTTTGAATGCAGATGAGATATTTTCACAGATTAGGTATATGAATGGAAGAGTGATGAGTCGTTGTAAAATTTTCGTTTTTGGGAGTTTTTCGGGATCGTACGTTAGAAGCAAGTTTCTGACAAGCGAGTGATAATTGAGTATTACGCTTTCCCTCCATTACATTTTGAGATTCGATTTTATTTCTTACACATATGAACTCTTGACAACACCAAACCTTTTGCCATGAACCTCATGCAATTTTTGCAATATCACGTTCATCAATTTTAAATTAGCTGTACTTAACATTACTACTGATATGAAAATCAATTCTTTGCTTGATTGTTCGCAAATGTGGCGAGAAATACATGGATTTTTTCGCCTTCGTCGTCATTAATGTAGGCTAGAATGTTCTGTTTTAATGTGGACTATTCTCTGTAATCGGAACTTTATAACCCAAGTTTTTTGTAATTATTAACAATAGTGAAACGTTAAAGTTCTAAAAGTATTATTTTTTGCTGGCGTTCGCGTACAGCTTACACAATCTGCTTTTCATCGCACGAGGACAGCCCGAGAATGAATCACTCGAAATAACCAATTTACGACGCTTCAAAAATACAGAATCCGTTTTCCACTTTTCTTAGCCTTGGCTTGGTACATTTAAAAATCCCTCGGAAAAGAGAAAAGATAAGTACAAAAGTAGTCTAGAAGCTACTTAATTATCCATCTTGTTAATCAATTTTCGATCAATGACGTTTCGTCAGTCCTAGATTGAGGAAGGAGAGGGGCTATAGCTTCCGTCCCGCACCACACTCTCGTGTCGTCAAGTTATTTGTCTCGACTCAAATTATTCGTCCTATTACCAACCTTACGAGCTCTACAATAAATACTTCATTTTGTATTAATTTTACTTATCAGATTCGTTGAGTTTTTCGTGTTATACCAATAGAAGGCGGTCCTGGTGAAGTTGGGATGTTCCTGAATAAGTTTTTTGATATGAATCGAGGAGGAATCGGTTGTGGGTGAGAAAACTTGTTCGCGTACTAGTCTTATAGTCGAAAAAAGTGATTCCAGGAGGTGGGAGAGTGCTTGGAGAAGAGGGGTTTATTGAGGGCGTGTTATTATTTAACTCGTTTAATTATTTGTTCTATCTCAAAAAACGAAAAAGTTTTTATTAGGTATCGATGTAGTGAACGAAAATCAGAGAAATTTTCTCCCGCCTTCGCCAAGGTTTAATTCGAGCTTTTTAACTGGGTCCCTGTTTTATGGGGCGCTTTTACGAAAGAAATATCCACCGTTCGGCCAGCCGACAACCTTGAGGTGGTATCGAAATTTTTCCAAGTCCCCCTCCTATCATGTATAGCTCGGAGGTCATCTACATTTTTCAGATCCCACGTACCCCGTGAAATATAGGTTCTCTGCCATCTCTCGTTCAGCTCCTTTAAAGAACCGGTGAGTTTTTCAGTTGTTTGATATTTTTCCGATTTTTTTGGCTTCGCTATTTTTCCCCATTCGAACAAGAAACTCCCCTTGCTCAAAATGATTGCAAATTCTCAAAACGAAAGGCTTAGTGAGGAATAGAGGTTGAAAAATGGGATACGAGAACTAATTACTCATTTGGGTTTGTTGTGATCTTTGAGAAATTTCTCCTCCTTCTCGGATAAACAACTCCCCTTTTTTTGACTGGATGTTCCATGATCAAATAGTGGTTCGTCAATATTTTGATGTTTTCTTAGAATAACCCCCCTCCCTTCCCTTCTATTCCGAGAAAATGATTCCATGTAGCATGGTCATCTTCAAAATCTGTAACCACATTCTTGATTTGTGAATTCACATGGGGTTTTCTCAAGCAAGGAGCAATTCCAACTCGAAAAATATTTTCCGTTTTTTCCAAAAGCAAAATCAGGATAATTTTGTAGTTGAAGCTGACTTTTCCTTAAAATTTCTCAACTGATACGTAGATATTTTTTCTTCATCGTCTCAAATTGTCGTTTGAACTAAATTTCTTCAGCAAAGAATGTTACACTACCGCTCCCTACGTCACCTTATTTCTTGAGTATCCCAAGTTTTTTTTCTTAAAATTAATATATTTGGAACTAATTACTTCCGAATAGCTGCTCGTGGTCGACCACATGAATTACAACGATGTACTTCCGAGTACAGGAAATTAGCTAGTTTAGAATTTTCTAAACACCTTAACTGACGTGACGCAAATTATTCTCATTACGTTATTCAGAATTGGACTTCACTATCGCTATCTCTGTTAGCGACTCAAGGTAACCTCCTAAAATCGAATTTTCTAAGAAATTTTTTCGTGAAACATCGTGTTTTCGAATATTAAGAAAATTAATTTAGTCACTTCCACATTTTTCTGCTCACGACACTCCGACGTTATCAAGTTACGTATTTGTTTCACATGAACCCGCATAGGTACGAGTAAGCCTATGTATTTTCTTTTGTTCTGCTTCTTCTTAAGCGTATTAAGTAAGTAGAATAAATGAAGGAAAAAAAAACTGCCATTCACCAAGTTTCAATATTTGCCCATGAATACTTTCACGATGCTCGAGCTAATACAGAACTGAAACTCGAGACAATAAGGTAAGTGAGAACGGTTTCGAAAATTCAGATAAATATTATTTCGAAATATTGAAAACACTTGTGGTCCATTTTTAATATTTCACACCATTTTAACGAATTTTCTTCATAATTAAGTAACTCAAACTATATCATTTTCTTCTTAGAACTGAGAAAATTTCATTTTATCTTTTCTAATACTGGCCATGGGTCAGGAAGTTTATAATTCCGTTCTCTCATTGCACCAATCTTATGTATGGATTGTTCGCTGCACCTAGATAACTCGATCTTTTCTCCGCTCAAACAACGTTATGATTATATTATTATCTGATGTTTTCTAAAGATCTAAAAATCAACCTTATATCGAATTAAGATCAGTCGAGAGCCTCTTCATCTCTTGGTCCTTTTCAAATAGAAACTCCCGTCATGAGAAAATCGCCCTGACCCGTCTTGAGATTGGCCGTACCTAATTCAGCCACTTTCACTTCTTCAGAGCTTAGCCAGGAATTTCTCTGTGAAGGGATAGAGTGGAGGAACGACCACGGTCTCGAGACAGGGACTCAAAGTTTTTTTGCTCATAGGACCGGGAGTAAATGCTGATCCTCAAGGGGAAGATTCATACCTCTCATCTCATCTCCTGGCGACGCCCACGCGCCTCTTCCTAGTTCTTCACGCTCCTCCGTCATGTAACTACTGCTATTCAGATACTTATTATACATAGACAAATTAACGTGAGCTGATTAGCTGTTTTGAACAGTCGTATAGCTTGTCAATTAAAAAGAAAAAAAAAAAAAAACATTTTCCACTAATTTTGAAGATTTGTTCGAGTTCTAAAAGAAAGTTAGGATTGGTTTTTATTTGGCATGATATCTGTTTTAAAAAAAAATGGACCTTCGCAATGATAATAGCTATTTAAAAATCAAATTTTTCAAAATAAGAAATTTAAAATTAAATTTAAAATTTAAAAATTAATATTTTCAAGAAGTGTCTTGGTATCCTTCCATCGTTCAACTTGGGTTGAAAAGTCGGTAAGAGCCCTTATTTAAACATATGTGACGCGATTTATGAAAAGGGACCGTTTTGCGCAAAATCAAATTTTACAGGAAAGGTCAAAATAAGTAGAAAAAACTTGATCTCGCGAAATTTGAAAAATTGATGGAAAATGTTAGTATACTGACATTTTCCATCAATTTTTCAAATTTCGCGAGATCATGTTTTTTCACCTACTTTGGCCGCCAAGATTTTTATTTTGCGCAAAGCGGTCTCTTTTCATAAATCGCGTCGCATATTCTGGATTTTGAATATTTTTAAAATTTATTCAGAAGAAGACAGATCGCGCACAACTTCTCGCGACACTCTGATTTGCCTTGAATGAATGAAATAATAGACTATAATTAGGCTACGTTTGTTTTTTTCTTAATTTTTTGCAGATAATAATCCAACTGGTGAACAACTGGAAGATAAATTTTGAATATAAACCACAATCAATCAGAATGGTATTCAGACGCACACTCTATAAAATCGTTGTATTGTGCACATTGATGCTCCTTATATCAGTTAATTCTCAAAACCCTTGTCCTAGTGAGGTATACAGCAATCCTCAATGTTGTACGGGCAACGTGGCAGGTTTAATAGCAATAGGTTGCGAAAAACCGTCGTCAAAACCCAAGTGTACTGATGACTTTAAGAAAATCTGCGGTCATAGAAGCCCAATGTGTTGTGTTCCCGGAAGAACTGCTCCCACGATGTTTTGCGAGCTGTAGAATTGACGACAGCAGGCCCGTCGCACTCCAGCTATAACAGCCCAGGGCTGTGAACATTTTGGGAAAGGGCAGAATGAAGGAGGAAAAAATCAAAATGAGTCTATCCTATATCCTGGCAGTGTGGACAATAATTTCGTAGTAATGTACCAATGTCGTCTACCCTGCTTACTCTATAAAGTTAAATTAAGACTCAATGTTCTTAATAATTTTATATTATACATATCACATTATCTAAGTATCCGTATGAAGTTTTCGAGTTTCCTATAACTATCTGTCTAGGTCAACTTCGTACTTTCTTAAAACCACTGGAACTGAGTATTTCGAGTAGTGGTGACCTCATAATCTATAATTTGGTCGTCCCTGTGCGTTAACGTTCGCTATTACCACTACAGCCTTGATAGAGAAAGATAAAAAAATAACGCGGTCACACTGAAGATTAATCCAGACATTCATTGGTAGACAGAAGGGAAGGTCGAGGGCAAAATTCTCCAATTTCGAAATTACCCTCCTAAATCATTCGATGAGCGTTATTTCACGTTCTACATCAAAGCGTATAGTTTTACATACAAGACTACAGTCTTCTCATTGTTGCCTCTCTCTCCAGCTCTTAGACGTTTTCGCAAATTTTCGAAACCGTACCTGTCACATTTTAGAAAAAGTCTCAACACCTTTGCTTAGAGCCTATCGGCTCAAATTTACGCGGAAAGTGTGGCTCTAGCTCTTCTTCAAAGATATACAGGCGTTCTTTCTCATATAAAATTTCGATCTTTTCGAAACTTGAAGACTTTAAAGTTCACTTTTTTCGTGCGCCAACTGCCGTCGAAAAATGATTAGGTGCCCACTTGAGAACAGAACCAAAACTAATATAACTTCAAGTATAGTAATTCTAGTAAACGTTTACACGAAGTATCATTAAATAAATTTCTTATTAAAATAAACAACATAGGATAGATATATTATTTACGTTCGCTTGCAAACTCTCAGAACCATAGAAAAATTTCAACACGTAATCCATCTTTGATAAATGATCTGTGAACACGTAAACCTAGATTACAGTGTATTGAAACCTAATAACTTTGAACGAAAGTAATTGAACGTGCCACATTTTTTACCTCTTCTTCTTTTCTTTTTGAAATATACGAAATTCTCTACAACAGTATTGAATTTAAGTACACTCGCTATGTAGCATTAAATAATAATATTTTCGCGACACCTTGAGAAGAATTAAGTGACGCAATTCACGAGATGCAAAATTTATCGTCACCGAGAGGGTACGAATAAATTTTTATCAATTCCTTCCAATTTTATGTCGCCATACATTCTGGAATCGGGTAACGTATCAGATAAGAGACATTTTTATGTATACTTCTGAGCATAATTTTTATCAGTTATTTTCGTATCAGTCGATATTCCCCGCTAACCGCGAATAACGATATAAGATCCGGAATTGAATTTTGTACAAAAAAATAACTTCACACCTGTAACATTCCAAGGTAGGTAATTGATTTGTGAACACGATATAGACGTTCCTAGGTCTCATCATGTACCTATATTAAAAAATCCTATTCATTGATTGGAGCAGATAATTTGGTATTTTATTCTTCGATGAAGAGAAGAAAATGACCTATATAATATAATCACTGATTGTATAGCCTTGGTTGGTCCTAAATTACTTCATTAATTACAGACCCCAAATACTTCTATTTCCTGATTCACGTTCATCTTCACAAATTTTCATCGTGTTCGGATGAAGATGAAAATCATACCGTAAGTGATAAGCTAATAGGTAATCGTTATCAGATATTATCAGGTTCAACCAAAACCTTGAAGTCACTATAAAAATCAAGTTTGTTTTTATTGGAAAACGAAACCTATAGATTTCTTGAACAATTTAATAAGTTTTTTTCGCCATCAGTCTAAATGGACGAGACATATTCCCCAAATCAAATAAATACGAGTTTAGTTTCGAAGAATTGATTTGATCGTCTATGGCAAACTATTTAAAACAATTTGCTATTGATGACGGCTATCAATTTCACTCGAACTGTCAAAATCTGTTTCAAGACAGCTTGAGTAAAGATTCCTGGGCAACATCGTAATCTTATTGTCAAATTGATTTAATTATTTTTCTCTATAATCGAAGTTTCATCACACCCCCCCCCCCCTCCTTTAATTCAACTACACAGGAGCCAATTAGCTCGGGGAAAAGTATTGAAGTTGAATGGACTTGTAATAGTATGTGGACTGCATACTCGGAGTGTTAGTAATGGATTCTGAGTTGTTGGACAGAGCAGAGGAGGCTTGAGAGAGGACAGAAAATGATTTTCCAAAGTTTAGGATCAGCAGCGCAGCGTTGTCATGAGGGTGGAGCGACGAGCCCAAGGAGAAGGACGGAGTGGGTTAAGGGAGTGTGCCCAATTCTTAGTCATGCTATGACTATTTCTGCATGAAGTGAAGAACGAATTGAAGAGCACTGAGGGATCAGAGATTTTTTTGACTAAACGAAGTTTATTTTGAGGTTGAGAAACCAAAAAGCTTGTGTCATGGTGATATGATTAGAGAACCATTGTAAGAATTCAAGTGATGAACTGAAGAAGAGGAAGGATCGATAATTGAGGAAGAAAGCAGGGCTTGCAGTCCCCTGCGTCGTATTTCGAAGGGCCGGTATGTACAGGAAAGGAAGATATATGCAGATAGAGAAGATGCTAAGGAGTGCAGGAAGGGGTCGGAAGAGTAGGGGTCTTACATGACTTGGAAAGAGGAGAGTGGGAGAGGAGCAATTACCGCAGAGAGAGAGGTGAGTGAGGCAAAAGATTTTTGTTTCTTGTTGGTAACCTAAACCTTAGGATGAAAGACACAGTATTACATTGAAATGGATGTACCCTCTCATTCCCCCTTTTCCACAACTGTCGTTTCAAAATATCAAAAGGAGATTTTTGATAAGTAGGACTTGAGCATAAAGATCCAAGATTGGAAGAAACAAGCTCCGGTCTTTTATATCTATAGCAATGAAAGGAAGGGGCTTGGAATGTTGAACTTTGAACTATGAACAGGGCCGACGTTTATCCTCCGACCTACTTCAGGGACTCTGAAGAACTCTGACCGAGCTACTATCAGGGGACTTGAGGAGAGGGGCCGTTCGGAAAAGCATCACTTGGAAAATGCACAGGAACTTTCTAAGCAATTTCAGCGACATGGACGCGGTAAATTTTCGACTTTTAATCTATGTACATGTTATACATGAGGAAATTTAAGTTTGAGAAGGAAATCTAGGGGAATCCTGTGGACTATTTTAGAGTCTCTTCTTCAAGGACTTGTAGCCTACAAGTTTTGATCTTTGATGATACACTTATCAGAGAACTAGAACAATTTTGATTATCAGTACCATGCCTGAGTGCATAAGATAGAATATTCACCATGTTGTACGATACAGAACAGTAAATAACTCTTGAAGCCTCACTCTGAACTTACTCTAGCCTAGAAAAATTCCTATAATCCCACCTTGACCAATATCTACAATACCTATCCCAGACGAATTTTTCTATGCAGTCTAACTTAATGTAGGTTAATGACGTCATCAAAAATGAACGCGGACGTTTCTTGAGGATACCCCCCTCTACGCAACGTAAACTAACCTGACTTAAGTTGATGATGTCATCAAAACTGGAAGTTCCAGGACATTTCTCTGAAAATATTATGACGCTACAACAGTCGAACGTGGACGAGCTGCGAACGATTTCTGAGGATCCCCCCCCCCTGAGTCAAACGGATAGTGGTCTCTTCTTTGGAATACCGTAAAAGAGGATTGGGAACGTCCTGAACGAGTTTGCTCGACAAATATTCAGCTTGACAAACAGTATTCTAAACCTTGAGAAGGAATTGGAAAAATTTAGAGGTTTGAGGTTAGTATACCTAGTATATAGAGCCCTCACTGAGCCACAAGCTCATCTAAGATTTCGGACCGCTTATGACGACATAAAGTAGGCGTGACCTTGATGTTCCGCCAGCATTGGTGACAGCGATGATCCCATCGCAAGTCCCTTCGCCTGACTGGGGAAGCGGCAGTAGTTCTAGCTCAAGATCTCTTTCTTTATGTTGGCGTACTTCGGCCTATCGAGGTTCCCATGGTATCTGTTGTTTTTTTTAGCAGGGTGAGAAGTTCCTCCTTTGGTATGGTACCAGAGCGCGGCAAAGTTTCCGCGTCCGATTTGCACGATTAAAAAAGAAAAAAAAAACGAAAAAAAAAAAATGAGGAAAAATTATAATTTAATTGGAAAAGAGTCTCATCCAAAGAATTTTTGGACAAACTTTTTTTTTCCAATTAAATTACAATTTTTCCTCAATTTTTCTTCATTCTTTTTTTTTTTGTTTTTTTTTTAATCGTGCTCATCGGACGCGGAAGTTTTGCCGCGCCCTATTTCTGGGACAAAGATTAATTTATTTACCCATGAAACATGATCTTTTTTCAAATTTTCAATAGAATGAATGACGCTTTCACTCAGATTTGAATATGATATCATGAAAAGTTCTCGAAATGACTCCGGTCATTACGTTGCATCACTCGCATCTAGCGTTAGGATAAAAATTGGTCAAGAGTGCGCAGTAAAAATACTAAAAAATGCAATAAAAATGTGCAACAAAAATTGAGAACGTGCAATAAAAAACTAAAAATATGCGGCATACTATGACCAAAAAAGATACATAAATTACCAAAATCGACCACAAAGTGACCAGAAATGACGACAAAACGATGAACACGGAATGAAACGACCAAAACGCGGTCAATACTAGAAAATAAGCGGCCAAAATTGAGTGAAAATGACCGGTAAATGATCTGAATTGACCGAAGTCATCTAAAAGCTTCGAAAACCGAGTAGAATAAAAGGAAAAACGACTATACACGATCAAAAAATTATCCAAACCAACAAAAAATAACCACAAACGACTATAATCGGCCAAAATCAAATAAGAACGTTCGAAACAGACCGAAACATAATAACCAAAGATGGCCAAAACACAACAAAAACTAACCAAAAAGTTAGAAATGGACCAACAAACGACAGAAATTGACTGTACATGACCCAGAACAAGAAACAACACCAATGTTTACGGAAAATGTTCAAAATGAACCACAAAACGGCTAAAATCGACCATAAATTGACTACACAAAAATTATCACGAGCGAAAAAAAATCAGGGAAAGACCTAATTTGATCAAAGAACAACCAGAAACGGCTGAAAATTAACCAAATACACCGTAAGAAGTCATTTAGAAGTACCAAATCGGTCCATGAACGCAACGTGCAACTTCAAATTTCATAGGGGGCCTCCTACATGTATGGATTGTCCAGGTTTATAATTAATTAGTTTAGCCTACTACCCACCAAAAAAAAACATGAAGTATTATGGAAATCCTAACTCTACTCACGTCCATGAAACATATTACATTTTACCAAACGCTATCCACGGATACAAAATACAATTACTGAGTCTCTAATGGCTAAAAAAAGAGAGGTGTCCGCCATGTTCTTCACTCTCAAATCTATAGTCAATTCAATTACCGACCAAATATCATGATAAGAAATATAAAGTCGATCTTTGAATAACATCTGGCCATCCTTACAAAATTGTACATTCGCCACATTTCCATCATGTGTTTACCACCAGCAAACGGAGATCCTCGGGGTACGGTTCTTTCAACCCCACTCTAATGAATCCCATCAATGCACTTCAATACAATCTTAGAACGATCAACTGTATGTGAAACTGTCTTCTCATGTCGAAAAATTTTTCAATTTTTACACCAAATTTTGACTGAACAGTGCTAGCATCACCTCAAAAGAATTTTTCTGATCGTTCAAGAAAAATAGGAATTGAACGCAATTCATAAACTCAAGAACAATTTTTTGGGGGGTTCTTGAGTGCGAAGAAAATTGAAATCTCCTACGAAAACTCACTACTTTTCACAGCGAAAATTTGTAAGCGTCGTTCTTACACTGTTGAACGCGCCTCAAATTGATGGTCACGCTGATGACTTCGAGCTCAGTTTGAAATAACGATCTTCGTTCGTCGTATTATTTTCATTACCTCATTTTATGAACAATTCATTTACATCATCTTCTATCGAAATATTTACCCAAAGGTATGAGGCAATCTCCGAAGCCCTTCTCTGTATTAAAAAGCTGATCGTATACGAAATTCGAACAATTACGCCTACACATTACGAATACTACATCCGGATCAAAGTTCCCGCTGAGTGAGTACACGTGCCACACGCTAAGTGGTCCATCGCGCGAAGATGTTCGTACCATCCAAATAATTATGTTGCCGGTGTGGAGAAGGGACAATGACAAAGAAGTGCGAGAAGGTGAAGACTGACCGAATAAGTGATACTTGTATGTAGATGAGTTCGGCAGCAGAGCAGAATCTCGGCGTCACGCGTCGATTTCTCGTATTTTTGTAGGTACCTACGTAAAAGTTTACCCGATCTTAGTTACACGCTGCATTATCGTATTTGCATTTTCTAGCGTATGGCATCGGCGAAGTAATTTATTCAGACAAGACATTCCTCTGCGTCAGGACACTCATTAGTCAAGTAATGAGAAGCGTCCTGCTCGTATACAGTACGGTATATACTCTTAACTCTATAAACAGTGAAAATACCGCAGCAAGAAAAAGAAAAGGTAAATAATTTTGTTATAAGAAATTAACTTGGAAATTTCCGGAGTAAAATTTATTAACCTCCTACATTCGTCGTCCGAGTGTAAACATTAGCCAGTTTTGTCTAATAAGCGTACGTACGCGTCCCTAATAACTCGGAGCATCAGCACGTCTCACGTATTTATGATCCGAATTAAACACCATTCTCGTACTTCGTACTCCGTAATACTCGTACCGAGGCTATTGTACTGCTCGGAGAGGAGTATTTACGCGTAATGCGACGGCATTGAATGTGAAAGTATTTACGCGCTGATCTCGGGAGTCTGCTTAGATGCCCCTCGGCTTGCGAGCATGGAAAGCGGTTGTGTAGCATTTATCCGATTACGAATGCGAAAAAGGTTTTTAAAAAAAACAAATCGTTCGGCGACCGGTAACCCAGTGGAAACGGACGCGCCGCGGCGTCGCTCAAGACTTCATCGATGCTGTATCGTTTCATTGAAAGATACCGCCTACGAGGAGAAATCAAATATGGTATTAAACGCAGGCCCTCTCGTTCATTAGACTATCAAAACTTCCAACAATCCTCATCATCATCGTCAATACTCATCATCTTCACAAAACGGTATTTACGATTGTAGATTTGTTAGTCGTTATTCTCTTCTCCTATTGTAATCATATGTACTTCAGTACAATTGGATACTTGTTCCGCGATGATTATTAAAATGTACTCGCGCGTCGCAATGTGAAGTTATTAAGTAACGTTACCCAACTCTTCTCCGTACTCGAATTACCTGCAACCCGTTATTAAATTTTCATATGTCTCATTTACCGAGAAAGAAAATCTCGAATGTCGAGTGCGTTTATAAGGACGATATTATCATTATTTCGCTAGATTGGGAAGTAGACTTTGGAACTCATCATCGCATCGGACCGGGACTTTGCCGCAGATTCAATGCAACAGGGACCCATATCCATCAACTGTTCAAAAAGTTGTCAATTTCTCAATAATTAAATGGATGAGAAAATAAATAGATAAACTATTGCTATCACAGCCTCGATACATAGGTATCAATCGAGATGGTGAGAGAAGATGAAGATTTTAGACACATTTTTGTTCAGAATTATCGAGAAATAAAGCGAAAGGTCGAGAAAGAGCGCGGGAAGAATAAATCTGCACGCTAGAGCTATTCAATGAATTTGAAGCTGATCGAGTGCGGGTACATACTCTTCCACAAAAGTTTAAAAGCACTAATAAACGCGAATGGACGAATACTCCGGAAGGAGACTAAGCTATGCAAACCGCAGAAAAAATTGAAACGACGAGCGCTTTCGGTTAATAATTAATCACAATAAGAGTGAATGGGGTAAATGTCGACGTTGACGTGATGGTTCGGAGGAAAGTTACGAGGAGCCTTCTTGATTCCACCATCTTCCTCCCCCGAGACACGATCCGTGATCGTCGTATGCGTTGGATCAGTCTCCCTTTCTTGGGGAAGTTCTCCCTCCAATTGGGTCGGGCCCTCCGTCCATTTGGCTTCAGACCCAAATTTTACAACCCTACCATAGTTAAGGGGTTGTTTGTGAGGCTGTTGGACCGCATACCCCTTGATGAGAGGAGTGGTGTTTATAAGTTGGAATGTAGGGATTGTGGAGGCTTTTGTATTGGTGAACCAACTGCCAAATGAAAGTTAGAGTAGCTGAGCACCTGAAGTCTTGGAATAAGGGACACTTAGGGGAGTCAGCTTTTACTGATAATTTAATAAACAGTGGCCACAGCTTCCGTGAGAGATCCGAAAAGTTCCTCCATAAGGAGAATTCCTACCGTAAGCGCATCGCCCTCGAGCATATAGAGATAATGTGTCATCTCAACACCGATGACATTACTGTACTTAACTCGTACATTCCGGAAGATGGCCTGATTCAACTGGTCCATGATTCACATCGCGATTTCTCGTTTGGCTAGTATTAATACCTTGTTCTTCTCTTCTGTTCGTCAGTTGCTTTCATTTCAGTCCTGAAGATGGTTTATTAACCGAAAGCGCTCGTCGTTTCAATTTTTTCTGCGGTTTGCATAGTTTACTTTCCCTTCGGAGTATTCGTCCTTTCGCGTTTATTATGGATAGCCGTAAATTGAAGGAACGGATTCGTTTAATTTAAAAGCACTCCTGAAACGGTGGGAATGTTTGGACGTGTAAAGAATGCAACGACTGAATCAAAGATACGCACATCTTACAGTCACCTTTAGGTGCCTTGCCGACAGGAAAAAGATATCGTAGTTTCCCCTTCCCAGAGCTCAACATCTGTCTTAACCGAATGAAGACCTCTGGACGATGAAAACAATCAACAAGCGCGAAGGAAGGGGAAAACCCTGATTATAAGGTCTTAATTTTCTACAAAGCGTAACTTTTATACTTCTTAAATGACCTTTGCGCCCAAAATGGAACAAAAAAATCTGTGAACCAAACGATAATATTTGAAGGGTACAAGGGAAGAAGGGAAAATGTCTACAAGAAACAATCTGGATAATTGGGTCTTTTTCACGCATAAGAAGAAAGCGTTTCTCATACTCCTTTCGTTTGGACTCTTCCTCTTCTTCTTTTGTACCCTCCATTCAATAACCATGAAGGGAATGAAAGAGCTAATGTGAGCGAGTTCGAATGATTCTTGGAAGGAGTTGCAAAACATAGTAACAGAATTAAAGGGAGAAAGAGCTGTAAGTGCTCTCAAATTAGTGCTGCCAACATAGTACCAAGCAATTTTGATCCCGATTTGCGCGTTGTTCACAGTTACGTTCTGCAGACCGCATAGGTGCAGATCTAAAGTCTGCAGTTGCCCAGAAGGAAGGACACACACTTCAGGTGAAAGACGATACTAAGATACACTTTAAGTACAGAACCAAGTTCGTTCTGTCAACGGGCTTCGCCGAACTGTAGCAAAGGTCAGCCAGAGACCTAATCAGCAGATGGATGATTAGGTCATGAATTGCCTGTACCTCCCTCCTCAAGACTAGAAACACAAGAATGAATTCATGAGGTTTAGCTACCTCACTGCGACCAGTGGGCGACGTCAACATCCTGCTGTCTTAATAGCAATTCATTCTACGGGCTAAGTCTTAGATCTCGAAACGGCACTTATATAATTTCTGGTGAACCCTTTTTTACATCTCGGTGAACGTGATTGCCCAAAAATACCCTTTGGTCAATTTTAAAATTCAACAGGAGATATTTGGGGATAAACGGAAAAATTCGATGTGTGGTCAAAGTACTCTAGTAGCCTCCAAGCGTTGAACAAGCATTTTCGTAAAGCCCGCAGCACTTTACTTATACAAGAAGGTCTAACTGCACGGCTCCACAGAAGACATCAATCAACGGCAACACAGTTTATACGTTTCCATGTCACACATTGCCATGGTGCCCCTCGTGCTCAGCTTCGAAGGTAATCTTGGGTCATAGAGGGCACAAAATCTTCTACAAAATGTAAACACTCCATTAGATAGGGTAGATAGGGTCATATGAAGAAGTAGAGCCACTCCAACGCGCAAAATAAACAAAGCCGGAACGACAGCAGCGTGCGCAGTCAATTTGTATTACGAAATGAAAATATGTGAGGCAACAAGTGCGTTTCTGAAGTCGAGAGCAACATTTTCTCCAAATAAAATTCTAAGAGAGATGGACCAGTCCTGATTAAAGAGTATTTTTTGGTCAAAGTGAAAAGTACAATATGTGTCAATGTTCCTAAGTGTTACACATTCCAGTTGACTGATTGTAATACAGATTGAATCGGATTGGGCTGAAAGAAGAATTTGTTCCTGAATTAGTGAATAATTCCAACATATTGAGTTTCAAAATTTTCCAATTCAGTCGGTGAAGAGACTTCAGAGTTATGACTTTCAAATTTGATCCACTTCTGACTTTTTTTTGCTGTGCTCGTGAGCAGGCACGGATCCATGAGTTAAAACCCTCCAAACTTAAGAAAAATAGCGAAAAACAAGTTGACGACGTCACAAGTTGATTACGTCTTTCCCAAGTGGGCTTCTTTTGGTATTGAGAATCTAATTGAAATCTCGAAGGGTCTAAATTTTTTGAGTCTCTCTCCTATCATATAATATGGCTAAAAAGTCAAAATTTTTCACTTGAAAGTCAAATTTCTGAAAGTCCTTCTGCTGTCATTTATGATGGCTCAAAAATCGATTTTTTTTCAAATCTCCCTCCGATCATATAATATAGCAAGGGACTTGGAAACAACTTAACCGAACCTAACTATAACAGGAAAGTTTGGAAAAAATTTTCTCAAGTTCTTTTCCTACGTACCATACATTATGGCTCGGAAGTTGAAATTTTTGTGGGTCTAAATTCTTCTATTGGGGTAGGTCAGTTTTCGTCGGACGCGACACGGCGCAAGGCGAACGGCACACGGCAAATTTTTCGATACAACTCTCCATAGAAAAGGTTCCCTATCAATATTTGAAGCCTCTGAAAATTTTTCCAAATATGTTGAAGTCACAAAAATCAAATACATAGCTTGAGAGTTGAAATTTTCCAAGTTTTCCTAGTCCAAAGTCGGACGCAGGCGGGCTCGCGTTCGTTTTATCATCATACGTAACTCAAGCGTTAAAATCCGAGACCAGATCTGACTTAGGTTGATGAAGTCATCAAAGTCGGATGCACTCGCGGAAATCGCCTGAGAATGTACCCCAAGAAAAGAGATATCGGGGACAAATTCTAATGCAAAAAAAAGGTGTACTGTCCCATATTTTCCGCTACTCCCTCCCCTCATCCCTCCCCAAAAAAGAAAGAATGCTCTCTGCAGCCGTACCTGCATAATGTTTTGATTTGATGAGTTAAATTGTAAACTAGATTACTTGAGAATTGGTGTCATGAAGTCTCATTCGATTGATGAGCTCAGGGGGAGTTTAGGGGTACAGTTGGCGGAAAGAAATATAATATCGTCCAAACAATTAGTCTCCTCGCTTCCATTGAAAAATAAGGTGAGACTTTTTCGTATACCCAACCTCGACACCCCCCCGTCGTCGTCTGTACGCTTCCGACGGGGAAACCTCAAATATTTTGTGTAATACTCGCCAACTTCAGGAAGAATTCAATAAAAAACTGAGGACTTGAAAAAATAATATCTTTGATATGAAAACTAATTTTCACTGCCTTATCGAACAGAAAAAAAAATGAAACCGAAGTTATGACACTCGTACTCACAGATGCAATCCGTTCCCAAAGATAATTCTTTCGCGAGAAATATGCTAATATTCTTCTAGAGAGGTTTTTCGAAATTAAATGCTGTAAAAGGCGAAAAATTCCTCTTCTTCTCATCAAGTTTTTTGATTATATAGTACGACTATGGACCGCAAACTTATACGCTCCCTAAATTTTGTTTCTTCCGGGTATTACGCTTTTTTACCAGATAATCCAATCATTCTCTTATGAAATACGAAAACTGAATTTTGTTGTCTTGATTGTTGGCATTTCGGCTTTGTCCTTTTGAAAACTGTATAATTGGACTCTGCGACGAAATACAGCCAGACCCTCCTACAAACTGCAGTCGGTCAACATTTCCCGAAAAATTAATTAAAACTCGCCGGAAATTATTTCATGGAAAATATTTTTATCGTGGAATACAATGCACGCGTTACTTTTCTTACAAGAGGGACTCCACTCGAGAACTCCTGTATCTAGCCCCTATCCTTACGTTCGCTTTACAAACTCAAGCGCGGTAAGTTTAACCCAAAAAACATTCTTCTAAATCAGTGTCTTTTCGAACAATGCGTTGTATGATAAGCGTATTTTTTTGAAAAATATTTAATCTAATTAAACGGTTGATATAAAATTTACTCGGGGGTAAAAATTATTATTCATACAGCCATAATCATATTCTCGTCTTCGCCGTAATAAATTACAACGTCGCTCAATTAATTAAAAGTGTATAGTCTCTGGGAAAGGAACGCGTTCTCACGCGGAAGTTGATGCAGCATAAACCAGGTCTTTCTATCTGCAAAAGATCTTCCACACGGTTTAAATTTAATTAAAAATAACGATAATTTAAGAATACTGTTTTTCGATAAATCTGCGAGAGTTGGAACGTACGCGGTTTTAAGGAAGTCCTAGTCGGTTACAGGACGTGATGGCGAATTCGAGGTCGTGCTTGTCTTTGGCCTAATCATCCGCGACGAAACTCTACTCTATTAGCATCAGAAGCAACTCGTGAACCACGTATAATTTCAGACGCGTAAAATGACTTGTAATGATTTCCACATTGTTAAGTGTGTAGTTCTTGAAGTCAGGGTGAACTTCATTAGAAAAAGTGGGCCAAAAAAATTTTCCAAGAACATTAAAATATTTCAACTGTACTCAGGATCTTTTGGAGAGTGAAAAAGAAAAATCATGCAAAGAGGAAACAAAATAATCAGAAATTACCGGAGGAGATGCATGGGATCAAAATTTAAAAAAAAACTCGGAAAATTGTTCGAATGGGGATGATTTCTTGAAAGGCGACGAGACAGAAAAGGAGTTTATTGATAGGAATTATAGCATCTCGCTCCAAAAACTGGAGAAACCCGTTTAATATAGAATCTTAGGAGTAAAATATCAGAATTTTTTGAACGTACTCAAATACCTATCACTACACCGTAACGGCTGTAACCGCAAACTCCTCTTCCAACTCCGCTAAAGTCTAACCAGCTCCCAACTCAATTTACACCCACTCCTACAAAACAACCTTGAAATTGCTGGACTCTATTCAATCTTTCGAGCTTCAACTGGTCCTTGACGCACTATGCGCCAGCCCTTCACTCACCCTATGCGCTGAGGCAGGTCTTCCTACTCGCTCACCCTTTCTATCGCTTCAATCACATTTAGGCATTCTTTTCAAACTTAGTCCCTTACTTCCTATTTCTTCATCCTTTCTCCCTTGGTTAACTCCTATTCCTGACCATGGCGTTCGTCGCGATCTTGTTGAAATTCTCAAAAGAGCTAAACCACACATCAACTCCTTCTCTGCTACGCGGATGGGTCAAAATTGGAACAGTCTGTATTCAGGAGAAACTCCACTTCTGTACCGCCGAACTCACTACTTGTCCTCACCACTTCTCATCCGTTTCCTTCCTCCCCACGAATTCCTTGAACTATCTGGTTCGCTCTCATCCTTAATTGCTATCAAAGACCCTCATTCTACCAATCATATCGTTCGGTAAATCCTTATTCTTATACACTTGCCAAGTTCTCTTGACATGTTTCATATCTTTCCTGAAGTTTACTAAATCCTAGCCCGCGAGTTCCTCTCACCCCCACCCCCACCTCCATAATCCTGTATACTGTATCTCTTCTCCTTTTTTATAATATAAGCTATGACGTCATCAGCCGTGATCCCGAGCCCCTTGAGCCTGATTCTGAAATTTGCGAGTTCAATCCACCTCCCCTCATCCCTATCTATAAATGGATTAGAATAGGTTTTTAAAGTGCTGCATGCTACGCTTATGTAAGGCCCAGTTTCATGAAGGGTAATAGTAGGTCTATAGTATAGTTTGGTATTCAATATAGCCCAGTATAATGGAGGCTGAGCTGGAGTACCTCAATTTTCACAAATCTGCAAGTATGACATCATCAGCCGTGACGCAGATGCCCAGTATAATGAAGACTGTTGGGAGGCTTACGAGCAGAGTGAAAGATCCCGAGAATAGAATAGAGTAAGGAAGAGAGAGCCAAAGCTGATGACGTCATTGGCTCGCGACGTCATAACCAGCCATGATGCCTGCCTGTGAAGCCATCAGCATCCATAGCGTCGCTTAAGAGCGGAGTGAGTGACCTCGAGAACATAAGAGAGTAAGGATGAGAGAGCCCAATTTAATGACGTTTGGAATGCCGTTGACGTAGCAGGCAACCATTGTGGATGGTTATGAAGTCACGAGCTAATTAAGTTATTCAAGTTGATATCTATCTGCAGCGAACGAGCGGAGTGAGTGAGCTCCCTGTGAGCTAGATAGCCTAACTTACACTTCGGTCTTGAAATATAAATGAGGTAATTTACTAGCTTTATTTACATATTTGGCCTGCCAGAAAATCTCTTTTTTTTCATTCTCCGTCTCTTTTCTATAGATACCAAAACACATCTACCACAAGGAACACAACGCAGTGAACCTTGGACCGACCAAGAGACCAACCAGACTTGCTACAAAAGTTTGTGATCTGCTCCATACTGAGGTTGTGAAAGAGCCCACGAGGAGAAGGAAAGTGTCCCGGTCACAGAACATGAGGCAGCTTGTAGGGAGCATAATAATATGGGGAACAACCAACGAACAGAAGGACGTATATAATACCAACCGAAAAAGAGGGAACTTTCCTTTTTTTTGAAAAAGGAAAACCAACAGCCCTTATTACAACAATAATTAATTACAAATCGCGACACAATCGGTTCTCGTTACATGCGTACACAGAACCATTCATGTAGAGGGAGTACAGATTTTAAGAAAATAGCGAAATTTCATGTAAGACATTTATCTTAAAGCTACCGTTTCTATCGCGATTCATTAATACAGGCTATAAATTACTCGCGCGTTTAGTTCTTCTTAAGACTCGCGCGCGCGTCATTATTTCTCTCGTACTCACGCGAATCCAGCAATCGCGCATTGAATTAAGATGATCTCGAGCGTCTTCTATACGATATTTACGGCGCGTTCGTACCGTCTTAATTACGTTCGAAAATTATCGACCGAGTTAACGCGAAAGGCTCAACAAGATGGTGACATAAGAGAGCGATAGACGACGATGACGGCTAGGCGACGCGACACGACGCGCTGTCACTGCACGTTGTTGTTGTTTGTAATGATGCTAAGCTAGTCCACGTGTTGTGTTAGCCTATAGCTAAACAGGGTCACATAATATAATAATAAAGTCCCCATTCTGAAGGCATTCCTCGTACGGAATTACCGAAATAGACCTGCACCTATATTCTGTGCGTCGATGGAGTATCGAGAGCTCATTTTGAGTACAGGCATTATGCACATATATCTGTAGAGATTTAACAAGTGCTATGCGTCATTTCGCATAACAAGTGACGTAGTTCTGTATTCAGTCTTCCGTTAATTATGGTTTCCACCGATATACCCATTCGAGTTCGTTTTAAATTTATTCTGACCACGGTCTTCGACTGTGTTTACTTGTTTAGCCTTTCTGTATTAAGGGAAATGTCAGGCCGCTGGTGGTATCTCGCGAACAAACCGAGTATTTAGGACTGGCTCTCGTTCAATTTATACGATATTGACCATGTACGTGAAAAATTATGTATGTAGAAAGGCTGCCCTAGACTACATTTGGTTACGAGGCACTTGAAACTCCGCAGAAAACGCACGAATACATCTTCTCTACATTAAGGCCTGTACCCGGTGTGCAAAACCGTACTGGGTCAAACGTGCTACGAATGTTTTCTCGTGGCGACCTTTGCGTATCACTAACTTCCTTCAGTAAAGGCAGTTAGCAGATGTAAATGTTTACCGTTATGACTTCGAACAAATTCTTCGAAAAAGACAAAAACTCAAGAAATCACTTCATTATACTAACCGAATAATTTCAATTTCTGCCGCGTAACCTGGGTCTCGATAAGTCTTCTTACCGCTCGAACGAAACGGCTGACTTCTTTGTGGACATTTATACTCACTTCATTAGAACATCCGATGAATAAGCACAAGAGTTTTAGCATCATTACATTTTATCGGGCAGCTTGATAATGTGGTTAAAATTGTCAAATCAATCAGTTTTATCCAAGAGCGCGGGGTGAAAGAAAAGCTTAGAAGTAATCTCCACAAATTAGAGTGGGTAGTCGGTGTGAAAAATAGAACAATCGACACATTGAACGGTTGGTAAAATTGAGGTACAAATCGGTATCATCAAGATACACTTACCCCTCCTTTCTTAGGAATATCGCCTCTCTAGGACACGTCTTGTCAATTACGTAAGAAAATATGAGAAATTAGAATGCAGAGATTTGGGGTAGTATCTTTCACATCACCATACCCCTCGGGTCACGTGACCCACCACTCTGAATCCCTGGTTTAGACCTACTTTTAAATCTTTTATGGAAACTATTTCCAGTGTATTTTTCTCATATTTTAGCATTTCACATGAATTTAGTATGGAACTTACACAAGTCAAACCGTCATGTCACGCTTCATTTTGAGATGTATTCATATTGTGATACAAGAGCTAAGTGACGACTTTGGAGGCTTTCCAGTCTCCGAAGAAGATGAAGCAGTAAGGTTACCAAAAAATCCATCAACGAATGAACCCTGAGAAGATCCAGTAGCGAGGAAAGACAGTGGACTAAGACTATTATGCCTAAACCAACGCATGATATCCCACCACCATATTTTGGTTATGACTGCTTTCGGGAATGTTTCGCAAAATTCCGACGGAGAGAGAATCTCAAATGCCATAGAGACCATGAGAAGGAGTAGCCATACCACCTCTTCAGGGAGTGTGACTGATAAGTGGATATACGTTCTGAGTCACAATAAAGCACAGGAGTGAGTAGTCAAAGACCTCTGGAATAAGGAAATAAAAGCGAAACACTAGCTATAACTGGAGACAGAATCAATCTAGAGGATATATACTCAAAAGTTCCATACCAGCCTCAAACATAATAGTAAATAATTATTAATTAGCCTCCAGCATAAGATTTCAATAGACCCATAACACACAATAGAATCCTCATCACCAGCAATTTGCCATAGTAATTTAAATAGTCCTAAGCATACGCGATTCGAATACCCTTTTCAAACAATCATGAAGAGCCGAAGAAAAACTCTGAAAACAAGAAAGAGGAATACTCCGACGTGGAGTAAAAAAATGCAAACCGCAGAAAAAATGAAAATACGACGAGCGCTTCCGGTTAAACAACCATCTTCGAGCCTGAAATGAAAGCAACTGACGAACAAAAGAGAAGAACGAGGTATTAAGATCGTCCAAACGAGAAATCACGGTGTGAGTCATAAACCAGTTCGATCAGGCCATCTTCCGTAATATACGAATTGAGTACAGTGATACCGTCAGTGTTGAGATGACGAATTATCTCTATATTCTCGAGGGCGATACGCTTACGGTAGGAATTCTCCTTATGGAGGAGCTTTTCGGATCCCTCACGGAAGCTGTGGCCACTGTTTATTAAGTGATCGGCGAAAGCTGACTCCCCCAAGTGTCCCTTCTTCCAAGACTTCAGGTGCTCAGCTACTCGAACTTTCATTTGGAGGCTGGTCTCACCAATATAAAAGCCTCCACAATCCTCACACTCCAACTTATACACACCACTCCTCTCATCAACAGGTATGGGGTCCTTCAGTCTCACAAACAACCTCTTGACTGTGGTAGGGTTGTAAAACGCGGGTCTGAAGCCAAACGGGCGAAGGGCCCGACACAATTGCTGGGAGAACTTCCCCAAGAAAGGGAGACTGATCCAACGCAAACGGCTAGGGTGGACTAAGGCTTCAGAGTCTTGATCTAGGAGAAGAGAGGCCCCTTCACTGGGATGAATGATCTTTTTCGCCCTCCAATGTATTCACATGTATACTCAGAAGTGATAGTCCGTCCGCTTTAGCAGAATGAGAACCACACCATGCTACGTAGAGCGAAAGGTACAGTTGGGCTTCCAGACTAACCAGCCTGTGCAGTCTAGTTGTCTGGATAGGTGAGAGCTGCATTTCTAGAGGGCGCTGGTAGAGCGATTCCTCAACAATCTTGACCTAGGAAGACCTGATTTTGTGCCCTTGATTCTGACTGACATAGCGGATAAAGAGAGCTATTTGTCTGATGGACTTGACCCATAGCATGAAAGTCAATATTTTCCAAAGATCCTCAAGTAGATCGGAAACCCTCACTCGTCCTAAATACCAATGGTAATCTTCGAA
The DNA here is from genome assembly GCA_035079385.1 of Aspidiotus rigidus. Taxonomy (NCBI): domain Eukaryota; kingdom Metazoa; phylum Arthropoda; class Insecta; order Hemiptera; family Diaspididae; genus Aspidiotus; species Aspidiotus rigidus. Next base: position 21,243,992 of record JAVHKY010000025.1, on the reverse strand, counting down.
AATTTCAACAGGAAACCTGCTTTATCGAGGAGTCTTTCGGGAAAAACGTCCACCGTCCGGCGGCCGGCAAGGCTCGACTCGAAGATTTTCTAAGTCTCGTCTTATTATATATAGCTTGGGGGCGAAGCCTGTGACGTCACAATCTGATGACGTCATATATCAGCTTTCAAGTCCCCTCCCATCACATGTAACTCGAAAGTCTGGATCTGTGACGTCACAATTTGATGACGTCATAGATCTCCATAAAACAGGTTCCCTACCATCCCTCATTAAACTTCGTTAAAAAACTCGCGAGTTTTCTCAATGTTTCTTGACTGAATCAAAACTCTTATCCCAATTGTATCAAGTCTCGAAACTAGGTCATACCCTCCACACGACTCGGAACCAAAATGTATGTACCTAATTCAAATGGTTCCAAGTCGCGGAACTACCTCTGAACCACCCACCCACAACTTTCAAAAACGTTTTCACGTTTCTTCTGAAGATAAGAACCCTGTCGTTTTTAAAAACTTTTTCAAGTTCCTACCGCAAGTCAGAGCCTTGTGGGTACCACATGTTGGTCTATTATCTATCGACAGGAAATGAACATCGATATTCGAAAACAAGAAAGAACTCAAGGCAACGGAAGTAACTAACAGTGCTAGAATTAGAGCAATATTTTGGCACGTCCAGGGTTACTCCTCGAGTATAGATATTATACGAAGGACTCAGCGATCACAATACTATTAAGGCGGACCCCACCGACTCCCTCGAATATTCACAGACCGTAATGTTCAACACGATTAAGCCTCCAAATTTAAATTTCGCAGTAATCTGCTACTTTTTAAATCCTAACATATGCGGGCCAACTCCGAAATTAACGTATTTGCTCAGCTAGTTTTATAAATTTACATTAATGTAATCCGTTAGCTTCAATTTTTTTATTTTTACACACAGAGCATCGAACGCAACCTCTAACTCGTTCATAATGGGATTTTTGAAAGAGGTGACATTTCTTGCACACGAGTGCGCGACAACGTCGTATAATTAAATACGACAAAAGCGTCAATCGCTGGACAAGGCTAATCTATAATCAGAGGCGGAATAACAAATTTGTCGGCCAGCCTCGTATAAGGCGGTATACTGTATATTTATATCTGACGAATTGAGTAATAGTGTACGTAATGTCAAAATAAGCAGTTTGTGGTCCACGTGCGTGCCAAAAAAAAGTACTATTGGAAGATGATGGACTCTAATAAGAAAAAAAAAAAATTAAGATAGCGACAGATAAATCGAAATACCTATTACTGAGCATAAGTAATGAATGCTGCGAGCGTAGGTGGAACTTATTCAACATAATTGCAGTGAAATATAAAGTAACATCATGCAACAAAATTGAGCCTCGTTCTCTTTATATTGATTTACGAGTACACAATCGTCGAGTTATGGTTAATCAAGGTTTCCTAATCGTATATTCATACGCAATGTGCCGTCGATAAAAGTGCACCGTTAAATCGTATCGTGATTTTTGACGGCCTGAGATCAACACATAGGGGGCATAATTGACGGTGAAGATACGATCGGCAGTCGTAACTATAGGTAAGATACAACACTGTTGAAGAGTTTTCTTCGTGGAATATTGAAATGAAGAATTCCTGATGGGCGCGTGTTCCAAAATGTACGAATAGATACAGTCTCTGTAATGAAGATTGGACAAAGGACTTATAACATTTTTCTTACAAATTACTGTTCTATGTCCCTAGACCAAGAATTTCATTTTTTGTTCGGTTTTACAAAAATCTTCTCTCAACTTCATCCCTCAACTTGTAATCCTCTAACTCTGTATTATTCACTTGAATTCCCAGCCTTTGCGGAATCAGTAGTCACCAAAGCGGCCATGAAACTGTCACGCATAAACCTCTAAATACTCCGCTTTATGCCGAGACTCGCATAAAACTGTACGTGAGTACTTTCCCTTGGAAGAAATATGAGAATAGTAGAGCAGGAAAAGAGCCGGATAGTAACCCTCATTTTGAAAAATCACCGCCAAAGTATCGAGAAATTTGGCCCCTCAATATACTCCGAGCTACCTGTTTGGACAATAGGATGAAGTGAGATTTCGAGCATGAGGAGGAGGAGGAGAGTTTTCAACCTTGAAGCTATATCGTATAAAAAAATGTCAAATTCGAACTTTTTCTATGACCTTGATCTACTTCAGTAGGTTAAAGAGAAGGGAATTGGAATCTCACCCGCGAGTAGCGAACAAAGTAAACTACGAGTTCTTTACCCGCCCCCCTTCAATCAAGCTGTAAGAGATATAAAACACGATCTCCTCCCTTCACTCATGAAAAGTTTGTTCCGCGTACTTAATCGCGCTGTTAAAAAAACTGATTTTCGATTGGATTTGAATTCTTGACCCCTTGTCGGCCACAGATCCATTGAAACCTATCAAATAAAATTGTAATTCATCTCTAGTACTTACTAAAAACTTGATATTCAATTCTAAGAAGAATATTCAATTTTTTTTCTTTTGGTTTTGTATAACGTAGGTACCAGAAATTTATTACATTATGCAAATTCGTACAATTTAGAAGAATTAAAATTACCCAGAAAAAGCGGCGTATTTCCACGAAGCAATTCTCATAAATCAATCGCAACGCGGTCATTACACAAATCCCAATTTAAAAAACTATTGCACTACTTAGGTATAGCAATCATACATCAACAGAAGTTCTACAACATATTTCTCATTTATCAACGATTTAACAGTTCTGATAATTTTAAATACAGGCTAATATTTAGGAAGCTGAGATCATCAGTTCCGATGAGAATACGAGTACGGTGAATAGCTGAAACTCTGGAGGCTCAGACTAAACATAAGCTAGGCCATGAGGCGGTGTTACATTGGATTAGGTATAAACACAAGGTAAACTAGGGAAATAGGGATGACTATAAATAAGATAGTCGCCTAACAGAAAAGAATCGATCTTAGTCTGTGCATAAGAAAACCTTTTGAAATAAGACATATCCATGAATCAGTGTAAATAATTTGTTTTTAGTATGGCCTGACCTGTAGTTCACAAAAAATTAAAGCGCGATGCAGCGAGAAATTTGGCCTTGTTCCAAGTCTTTTATCTCACATGATGACGTATAATTCTACCACGATCCATCTCTCCCTCTGATCTCGACTTAAAATTTTTTCAAATTCCTTATCTCTATGAAGACGTCACGTTAAGATGATGTTACGCCCTGAAAATTGTACTTTTTAATAACGTCACTCTCTGACGACTTCACACTCTTCTTCAGGTTCAGGGCAGGTATTAGTCCGTTGTTGACGTCCTATCCATTCTATGAATAATTTTCGAAGTCAACTTTTTCCCAAGGTAAGCCACTTAACCTCCGGTGAACATAAATTTCAGACCTTAAATAATATTTTAAATTAGAAACTTTAAAACAAAAAAATCTTTTCACCGTAAGTTATCACCTCTCTAGTTTGGTTCATTCTCACTCTCCCGAAGGAAAAAGAGAAACGGATTTGCTCTGTTAAGTTACTTAGTGAAGAAATTCTCTTCGGCCACTGGAAAAACTCTTGAATCGCATTTTCTTCTTTCTGCTTATCACACTCATAAAATCCTTTTTTCTTTTTTGGAGCAGAAGATCCTATCCTTAAGAACGAGTGACGATTACCCAGCAGTATAAATTGGCAAAACTAATTGTGAAATGATCGTTAGAATCAATGAGCACCTTCATGTTTCTCAATCAGCGTTTGCAGCTCATGCGCGGTTTATTGGGCAAGGACCTTCAAAAAAAGTATAGCCATAAGAAAATTCATAATCGGCACTGCCGTCGAAGAATCGCACACTGAAAAAAAAATACTAAAGTTTCAAAAAATACAGTTTCTCTTCATCGGGGTGAGATGTGAACTAACGTTAGAGGTAACCGGTGTAGAACAACCAAACAAATACAAACGAGATAAATCAAGAAATCATTTGAGGCCGGAAAGAACATAAGAAAAGGAGTTACTAATTTTGAAAGCATTTGTTTTATAGTTGATGGACGAGTTATTTTTCTCAATTTCAATAGTTTCACTGATCAATCTTATCCGTCGAAGACTTTTGAAGACAAGAATGGTGGCCCCATTAAAATTTCCCTACTTCTACGCATCGCTTCTGAGTCCAGAGCTGGGACGGAAGTCGAAAGTTAAAAGCTTAGAAGTTGGCAATGGAAGCCAAGAAGAGTTTCCCTCTCGTTAATGGATTTATAATGTCGAACTCTCACTTATGGGTTGAGCGGAGTTCGAGATTCTATCAGTCCTAGAATACAGGATATTAGGCTATGATAGCTTCAAACTAAGCCTAGCATGGACTGTACTATAGGCTTAAACCAGTCTCATCAATGATGGACTTATCCTTGACCTGATCCGAAGAACTACAACTTCGAGTTTAAGATCCTCAGGTACAGCGTATAGTACACCTAAACAAGGTCTATCATACAGTTAATTAGACTATATCAGTTATATACTAGAGCTTTTATGGCTTATGGTATACAAGGCTACAAATACTAGGCTTAAACTAGAATGTATTTGTAGATTGTACTAAGTTTCTGTCAAAAGAGAGGAATGTTGATGACGTCACGGATATTGATGACGTTGCACATAAATTCAAGCTGCTGATACCGCGGATAATGATGACATCACACGGAAGTTTAAACTGGTGAATTTCTTTACTATGCCTTTACCCGCTATCAAAAATTATGAACAGAGAACCTGTTTTGTTTTCTTTCTTTCTTTCTTTTTTGAGAAATCCGCCGTGCCTTGTGCTTCGTCCCGCGAAAAACTTAGAAAAATTTCGACTATCAAGCTATATATGATAGGGAGGGGGACTTGGAAAAATTTCGACTAGCGCGCCGTGATAGATGATAGAAGGGGGACTGATGGTATTTGAATCACTGCATATCTGGCTCATTGAAATGGCTGTCTTAATGCGGGTTATATAATGTATTATTTTTCAACCCATAGATCGGGTTCCTCGCGTTCCTCGTTTAACATCGTTAAGGAAAACGTTGTTTTTTTTGTCTTGACTGGTAGACATTAAAAATGATCTTCATTTATTAGGCTTTGCAAGAACATTTTTTAAACTTATTTTTTGGCTACTTTTCCAGACAGAGGTCGGAAGTCGATTATACTCTTCATACATGACTAATAAATTCAAAGTCAGAAATTGAAAGCTTAGAAGTCAAAAGCTGGGAATGGAAGTTGAAGAGAATCATTCCTGTTTCCACTTGTCTTTCATCTTTCTTCAGTCTGATGAATACTTCTGCTTCTTTTTTAGTTTAATACGATTCTAGCTGATTATAATAATAACAGCCTTAATTACGCCAATTTTTGGCCAACGGCCTCGCAACTATGACTAACTGATAGTGCGGTATACAGGTCTACACTTCCCACGGTGACCAAGTCCGGATTGGGAAGGTGACGAATTAAGCGTCATTATCATCCTTATCTCATTGTTTCTTACATTTATATTGCGCCAACGTATGTGCGAGATGGGGAAGGCTGGTTTAGCCGATTAACCGCGTCTTCTCGACGCTGAACCAGATCCACAACCATTCCGTCTCACACATAGGCCCGTTCGAGCGTTTTGATACTGTCGGTAAATCCCACTCCTAAATTTATCCGACTCGATGCTGAAACGGGTTGATCGGCTCAGTGACGTCAGCACGTAACACGGTGTTGGAAGTAAGCTTTCGTGAATAAACTTGTTATCCGCGGCTGGTATCGAACCTCGGACCTTTGAATCGCAAAGCCGAGATTCTACCGCTGCGCCACTGAGCCTTTCTAGCTGATTATCTGTAAGCAATCTGCGTCAATAACTCACGAGCTCAATGACCTCAAGCTGCCTGATCTCAATTTACCTTGACCTACATAGGGAACTACCCTAGTGACGTCATAAGCTGGCTAAGTATTAAGATATGCTGACCGGAGGGATAGATTGAGCACTGGTGAAGGAAGGGGTTAAATATGGCGGAAGAAAAGGAAAATTGAAGTGTAGCCCTACCCTCTGTCCAGTAAACCCAATGATATCGACCAAACGTCACGACTCTGATCCCCAATGACCTTGAACTACAAAGGGACCATTGGATTACCTAGAAAAAAGAGGAAGGCCGAGGCGTAAGCGATGAGACATGAAATATGAAGTCATTTTATTCTCAAACACACAAGTGCCAAATTAACATAGATCCTTTCGCAATTCGATGCACCCCAGTCGTATTGAGAACGATTTTAACAACAGAATCCACTGTATATCATTCCACGATCACTTTTCCTCTGCATATCTGCTTCGATGAAGAACTTCATTCACTTTTTAAATTAAGTCACGAAAGAAAATTTTCATTCGTATCCCACTTCTCTTATTTCGATAAAAATTCACCACTTTTTTATTTTCTCTCGACAATTCCTTTGGCACACTTTCAGCTCAGTCACTCAACACTTGACCATCCATCAAGTCTTGGTCACGTAACGAAATCCTATACAATAACTCTCCAAATTGTAAGCATCCGTAAGCTATTAGTCATCTTACATTCCTGGGCAGCACGTGGACACCGAGCGTAGGTACCTTAAGGACTCGTGCCACGCAAAGTGGTTAAAATCAAAGATCTCGCATAGTTTGTCGGCTAATTAAAATATTATCGTCGTTGTCATTTACCACGAGTGTTGAGTGAAACGTGCCCGGCGCGTACGCGCTCAAACGAGTGAAAGGAAAGGAATTTTTATTGTATACAGTCACGAAGCTCTACGTGATTATTGATACGAGTCAATAAATCATGCGTTATGATATGTGACCGATAAATATTATCCGTTCAAAAAAAAAAAAAGTAATCTTTATTATTTAAAAAGGAGGAAAGAAAAAGGTCCAGACGCGACGCGCAATATGATATTGTTTGTCGTAAATGCGCCTGCCTCCGTTTGTCGTACAAAAAGTAGTACTCGGATATCTACGAATATGTTATATTATGAACGAATTTCGACGAAGAAGTGAAATTAAATTACTCGCACAAAAGACGCCGATTGAACGTGTACGTACGTCTTGAGGAGAATCAGAGTGTTACATAAAACTATAAACCATCATGTCGTCGTACTCGTGTAGTACATGCAATAGTGCAAATGTACAGTGCCACATCGGTGATGTACAGGTACACCGATTGCATTGTACACAATAGCAATATAGTCTTTCAGCTACACTTTATACTTTTCGCTCGTACAGTATCTAATTTATGGAAATACGAGTACGTACACACGTACATCTATTCGTCGTTACAATACGAGACGCGCACAGCGGTCGTATCATCGAAAACGTCGTTCCTCCTGCATCCTCTCTTTCTCATTATTTATTATCGCGTAAAGTTTCTACAGTACAGTGCGTATTTACCGCAATCAGTCAGGTATTATATTTGACCGCGAAGTAAGAGCGAGGAAGCGAGAGTGAGCAGTAAATTATTTCGTGTTCCGGGCTATACCTATTTATGTATGATTACGAAAATACCCTTTACCGGTATTATCCGATCGAATTCGGGGTGGCTGGCTTCCTTCTTATACGTACACGTAACAACGAACAAGTTCCAACGTTACAGTTCAGCTAGTACGAACGAAACAATGAACAATATCGAGGCCACGAATTAGACTGGGCAACACCAAAAGTTACCCCAAAACAAAAGTAGATCATTCAAAGAATATTGATGTTTTGAAGCTGAAATTGTCCACAGTAGTCGCACTAGGAAAATGGCCTGATATTAGTCGTCCAAAACATCGAGAAATCTACCCGCTCTCAGAGAGAAGGTGGGTAAAACTTCATCACGGCACATAGTAATGTATGGGCAAGAGCTTTTTCAGTTAGGAATGTAGAATCCAGACGGCTGCCGATTTCCGTAAAAGCCCCATTCATCTATCAGAGAAGAAATCATTTCATATTTCTTCGAAATTAACTTCCTAAAAATCAAAAGCGTTCCACAAAAAAACGACGGCTTCCTTAACGAAGTTAAACGAGGAGAGTCATATGGGATTTGATATTGAAAATTCAAGGAAGCCTAGACCTAGGTAAAGCTAGTATAAAGCAGGCCTAGATCTACTATAAGCCTTGTATAATATAGTTTGAGAGTCTAAATTTTTAGAATTGATCCGGTTCTCATTCTTCAATTTACTTAGTGTGTGTTGGTCCCCTAATTTTTGCAAGTTTAATGGGAAATTTTACGAGTTCCCAGAAGTGGTTGGCATTCCTATCGGATCCCCTTTGGGTTCTCTTGTGTCGGAGATCTTCATGTCCAAATTTGAGGCTGACCTCTTCACTTCAGGCCAAGTATTCCTGGATTACGTCCACTATTGGTACAGGTATGTAGATGACGTTCTATGTGCGTGGACCGGTCCCCAAGATCTCCTTGGTGAGTTTCTTAAGTATCTTAACGTTCAATATCCCTCCATCAAATTTACCCTAGAGGTTGGAGGTTCAAATATCAACTTCTTGGATCTCACCATCTCAGTTAGAGATGGAGTCCACGAGTTTTCAATATATAGAAAAGATACTTCGACCGAGATTGTTGTCCACGGCTCGTCATTCTGCCCTGTTTCTTAGAAGTTCGCGGCGTTTAATAGCTTTATCCATCGGCTAACCCTCATCCCGCTGAACCAGGCAGCTTTCCAAAAAGAACTCAATATTATAAAATACTTGGCTAGAGTGAATGAGGTCAACGTGGACATTGACCTTATGGTCCGGAGGAAGATCGCGCGGAATTGCCTTGATTCAACTACCTCCCTCCCCCACGACTCTTCTGTCGCTAGTAGGACCCGTTTCATTAAACTCCCCTTCTTGGGTAAATTTTCTTCGAAATTGAGTCGCGCCCTCCGCCCCTTCGGTTTCCGTCCGGTGTTTTATAATCCTACGACGGTAAAAGGGCTACTATTCAGGTCAGAGGACCCTATCCCGCCCCTTGAAAAGAGCGGAGTTTATAGCATAGCTTGCAGGGACTGTAATGGGATGTATGTAGGCGAGACTAGTCGTCAAATTAACATTAGAGTGGCTGAACACCTAAAAGATTGGGAAAAAAGGTATTTGGGCGAATCCGCATTTGCTGACCACCTCATAACTAGTGGTCATGGTTTCAGGGAGGGGTCAGAAACCCTCCTCCACAGAGAGAAGGCTTACTTCAAACGCCGTGCTCTGGAAAATATTGAAATCATTCGTCATCTTAATAGCGATGATATAAATCTACTCAACAGGTACATTTCGGACGAGGGGTTGGTCGAGCTAGTTTACGAGTATGACTCACAGTCTCATACTTCGCTAGTTCAATCATGATTTCTTCTCCTCCGTCGTTGGTTGTTTAACCGAAAGCGCGCTCGCGGCTTCCTTTAAATTTATTTTCCGCGGTTCTTGCAAATTGCCCTCCAGTTTACTTTTTCAAGTATTGTGGAGCTTTTCTTCGAGTCTAAATTTTTCTTGAATCGCGAACTATGTATGATAAGAAGGGGACTTAGAAAAATTCCTATCATATATGGCTCGAGAGTCGAAATTTTTCTAAGTTCCCCTCCTATCATATGTAGCTCGAGAGTCGACATTTTTCCAAGTCCCCCTTCTATCATATATAGCTCGAGAGTCGAAATTTTCTTAAGTTTTTCGCTGGACAGCGGACGGCGCACGACAAATTTCTCAAAAAGCCCCCCATAAAACAGGTTCCCTGTTGAAATACTTGGGAAAGTGATTGCGGCGGTTTGAATAAAGATGTATAGGATCAATTTCAAGTATTTCACAACGCAAAATTTAGTGGTGCAGCCGGGCGGAAGGAATTGAAAATATTCAGAGAAAAAGGCAGTATCAGTTCCTACCTTGCTCAAATTTCGGCTACGCCTTTGCTGACTTTTTGAGGCTTAAAAACAAAGAGTCTGAGCTTGCACATGATGGAAGGGTAGGAGAACGAGTCATCATATCTCAGGAAGGAGAATACAATGAAAATGGCTAACGGAATGATAATATGCACTAATCTTCTGCTTCCATTCAGAGGGAGAATTCGTGATGTATGGAAATAAAACTTGAGCCTCTAGGATGCGTTCAAAAACGCGTAACTTGACTGCGACAGGTTATTCGTTTCTCACTCCAGAACAGACTGGATTCAGAAACAGTAATCAGAATAGACAGTGAACGTTTTACGCATTTCTGAAAGCTTTTCTAGATTGGGTTTGAGGAATCTTCAGAGTTGCATAAGTAGGTCTTGAGTCGAAAGTTAGCTTGAATCAAATTATCTCTTCAGATAGAGAGACATCGGAGAAGCATTAAGAGTGATAAAATTCTCTGGTCGTCACACTACGTGTAAATTAGTATTTAGTATAGCAGCGGAAGAGAATCTTGCCTTATAAAATAAATGTGCTCATCTTTTTTTAACAGGAAACTTGTTCTATGGGGAGTTTTTCGAGAAATTTGTCGTGCGGCGTATCATTGGCAAAATTGGTTCATGTCTACTTCCTATCATACACAGCTCAAAGGTTAGACTTGGAAAATCTCGACTTTCAAATCATAGTATGTGATAGGCGGGGGATTTGAAAAAATTTTGTCGAGGAGGGCTTAGAACAATTTTGACTCTCGAGCCATAATATATGATAATTTTTACTTTCAGGACCTATATACAGTATGATACAAGGGACTCAGAAAAACTTGAGACTCTTCAAGATTTCAATTCAAATGCTCATCAATACCAAACCAATTTGACCCGTAGAACAGGTTTCCTTCGTTCCTCGTTCAACTTTGTTGAGGAAGCCGTCGTTTTTTCTTTTTATCCAATACGTGTGCTTCAAACTTCTTAGAACATTTTTCTCGTCCCACGTTACAAGACGTAGCTCAAAATTTTGAAAAATTTCTGTCTCCTTTCTTGACCTTTAGAACCCTAGTTTGGAAATGTTTTACGTCTCATTTCTTGAATATTCAAAGCTCTACGTCTCTTGAATTCGAAACTTTCACAAGTCTTTCTTCGACCAAAGCTTCTCTGAAGACTGACGGTATCCTCAAATGTATGATTCATTGCTATAGTGAAGAGGGTGGGGGAGGGGGAAACCCATATTCCAAAAGTAGAAAACATACATAAATCATCTTAAAAATCAAATGACGTTTTATTGGACGCTTTTATTACAAATTAGAAATGTTATATTTAAGGGCACTGACGTCCAAAATATTAAAAAAACACACAAAATCTCAACTTTTTTTTTCACGTTTTGACGACACCGTCGGCTTCATCGGGGTGAAACAATACTGCAAATAGTAAAATCTACTTAATACTAAGTCAAATCAAATGCAGAGCAAGCGCCAGCAACGACGACACGAATAAACAAACCAAAATTCATTCTTTCTGATGACGCATCCATCCTTGTGATAACAGGAAAAAAATTATTGTATATTTCTTGCGAATCCTATATAATAAAGCGCGGTTTGTTTACAAACCGTCGAACGTGGTGTCTGTCGATCAGTGGCCACCGGGGTGCGCTCACTCCGTCCTGCGTGTCGACAGCAAGGGTGCTATCGGCTATCATTCATCACAACATCCATACGTTGAATATCAATATTGTCAGAAAATTTTTATTTTATTATCAAAATTCATATGTCATTATTATCATTCTGCTATTTTGGGTTCGAAACTTTGAAAGTGAAAGAGGACTGAACTGAACAACTGAGAAACAATGGATATTCATTTTTCAGCCAGAATAACGAAACAAAATTAAAAATTGTTCGATAGGATAGTGTTGGAAAACATAAATGGGTATCATTGATTTGTGATCGCATCTAGCTTCGGTTTTTCGTATACTGGTATTATATGAAATTTAGAACGAAATAGGATCAGCGAGAAGTTGAAATTCTAATTTCCTAAGAAAACCAATTACAAAATGAACGGCCAGGTTTTGTGTTTTCTGTTGTGGATGAAGTCTATCGGATGAAAAGATCAATAAGCGCAAGTGAACTATTACTCATTAACAGGAGAAAGAGGTTGAAAATAGTAAGTACGGTAGGTTGATGTGCTCTTGATCGATTGTAGAAATAGAATCGTGATTCGAATTTTGAATACAGAACGTGATTCTCGATCGCATGAAGTGATACTGCTCTTACTTATTTATCAATCCAAGTATCCGATACTGGTAGATGAATTTTCCTTATCGTTAGACTATTTTGTAGGTCCTATGTTTTAGTCCGCAAGTACTTGAATTCTCGAAATCGAAGGAAAAACTAGCCTGTGAGATTTATTTCACAAATCGCGGAACAACATTAGAAAATGTTCCATAATGTCGTAAGAGGTAGATATTTTAATCGACGATACTTGATCGCATATAGTTTCTGCTTTTTGTGAATTATGAAATTTCAAATTATTTTGTAGGTTCTTACGTTTTGGTTCTCAGGAACTCGAATGCTCTAAATCAAAAGAGAAGCGCAATGAGATTTAATCTACAAATCCCGAAAGTAAATAGAAACATATCATCTGAATAGTAGGAGTAGTTTGATGTGTTTTTGATCAATTTCGATGAGTTTTTGATCAATTGCGTAAATACAATATTATGTAGAATCGTGATTCGAATTATGAATACAGAACGTGATCTTTGATTGTTTGAAATGATATCTACGCTTATTAATTTACTTATCAATATCAATCGGGTATCCAGTTCCAGTAGGATTTTATTATCAGAGAAAGTGGTTAGATGTGGCTGTCGTGATATTTAGTGATGTTTTAACAGGAAACCTGTTCTATAGGGGGCTTTTTGAGAATCTTGCCGTCCGCTGTCCAACAAAAAACTTGGAAAAATTTGGACTATCGAGCCATATATGATACGAGAGGGACATAGAAAACTTTTGACTCTCGAGCCGTATATGATGGGAATTTTTTCAAGTCCCCCTTCTATCATATATAGCTCAAGAGTCAAAATTTTAACAGGGATCCTGTTCTATGAGTGGCTTTTTGAGAAATTTGCCTTCCGCCGTCCAACAAAAAACTTGGAAAAGTTTTGACTATCGAGCTATATATGATAGGAGAGGGACTTGGAAAAATTTCGACTCTCGAGCTAAATATGATAGGAGGGAGACTTTGAAAAAATTTCGACTATCGAGTCATATATGATAGGAAGGGGATTCGAAAAAATTTCGACTATTGAGCCATATATGATAGGAGAGGGACTTGGAAAAATTTCGACTCTCGAGCTGTATGTGATAGGAATTTTTTCAAGTCCCACACCTATCATACATAGTTTGAGATTCGAGAAAAATGTTGACTCTCAAACTATATTATACTGGGCTTATAACAGGTCTAGGCCATCTTTATCTAGGTCTAGGCTCCCTTGAATTCTCAATACCAAATCCCATATGACTCATATTGAAGAAATTCTGAAAAATATAAGACTATGATGGTCAGAAACCCACACCTCGGTCTTGACAGAGCTAGGACAAAATTAGCCTTTACCCATGCCAGCGGGCTGTTTGTTGGTTGAGTTTGGAATTGCGTATGTGTGTGTGTGTGTGTGTGTGTACTGGTGGGAACAGTGAACTAGATGGCAAGTGGGAATACATATTTGACTATTGAAAGTTCAAACGTTATGAGCTCTCATGAAATATAAAAATCTGCTCTGTCGCGTAGGTAGTGGGTATCTTTCAGCAAGTGATAGTCCGTCGGCGGCGTGCTCTTTGCGAGCGCGAAGCGCGAGCCCGTAATCATGAAACAGCGAGCGCGAAGCGTGAGCCTGTCTGGCGCCGCAAGCGGCTAGTCTCTCTTATAATTGACAGATTTTTTGAATCCAGAGCAAGCGCCAGCAACGACGACACGAAAAAACAAACCAAAACTCATTCTTTCTGATGACGTATCCATCCTTGTGATAACAGGAAAAAAATTATTGTATATTTCTTGCGAATCTCTCTTATAATTGACAGATTTTTTGAATTCAATAATTTCAATGGCCTCCCTAATTCTCCTTTTCCATTCTCTCTTCTCGAAATAAAGGATTGAAGGAGGCTCAAAATCAAAACTGTGACCCGTTGTTGAGGTGTGTTCACTTATTTTGTGTGTGTTTTTTTAATAAATTTTGGACGTCAGTGCCCTTAAATATAACCTTTCTAATTTATAAATCATCTTTTTAACCAAGGAGATTCAACTTCTGGGAAAGTATTCCCACAAGGTCTTGAATTTTCCTTTGTACGTACAGCTCAAATTCCAAAATCATTTACGTCCTCTTTCTTTTCACAACTCGTGCTTTTTAAGGTAGTTGAACGAGAGGTACAGGAAACCTGTTTTATGGGGAATATTGGGACTAGAAAAATTTTGACTTCCGAGCTATGTGTGATAGGAGGAGGGTTGCCGGCCGGCCCACGGAAAGTTTTTCTGAAATGACCTCTTTTTGACTTTGAGGTCGCCTTCTTCGTACTAAATTTGAAAAAATACAAATTTTAACAGGGAACTCGTTTTATGAGCGGTCTTTTTGAGAATTTTGGCGTCCCTCCGTTCGGTGTCCGGCGAAAACTGACTTATAACGTCATCAAATTGTTACGTCACAGAGTCGAACGTCAATATTTTTACAAGTCCTTCTCCTATCATATATTATGCAAGGGAATTGAAAAAAATTCGACTTTAAAACCATGATATACGATAGGAAAGGGACTTGGGAAAATTCATACTATTTGAAACAAATTCGACTTTAAAACCATGATATACGATAGGAAAGGGACTTGGAAGATTTCTACTTTCAAGCCATGATAATTGGAGTGAAAATTTGAAAAATTTTAACTTTGAAGCTCTATGTACACCATAATAGAAAGGAGTCGGAAAAATTTTGACTCTTCAAGATTTCAATTTCAATTTGAATTCTCAACACCAAAACCAATTCGACCTATGGAACAGGTTCTCTGCGTTCGTCGTTCAACTTCCTTTTTTGAGGGGTGACGGTGGATGGAAGAAGCAGAGGGTAGATTAAATAGAATGAAACGAGCTATCGAAAACAATTCATCGTCCATCAAGCGAATTGTGGTTTCGATACGTTTGGGAGCTGTGACCTAGTTTTGGGATTTGACGACTAATTCGAATTATTCGAGGAGGACTAAGTTCTAATTACCGTCTGTTTGGGAAATTAAGGTTCCAAGTAGGACGGGGGCTTCGGAAAATTTTGTGTGAAATTTCTGTTCAGCGGCTGTATTATTCGAATCTTAATAAAAATTGGATAAATTTTTTTGCTGACCTAATGACTGAAAATTCGCGGGAGAAAAGGCTTCGACCGTTGTTTCTTTTGACATACCTCGATTCTGAGAAAGGTAAACGTTCTGATGCTCTGACTCAACAGAGAAACAAGAAAAATTTGAGTAAGGAGAGTAAGAGAGATTTTGATTCAAAAGCCAAGGACCAAAAATTTATCGAAGGAAAATATAATCATCCGAAAAGGATATCTAACCGACAACAGAAACGTGGAAATTTTCCAAATGTAACGCCGAGTATCTACAGGTATAGAGTTCAATCTAGTTTCGGGAAATTGGAATGCGTTCAACTGGAGGAGGAGAAACTCGAGAAGAGGAGAAATTTTCCTTCACCAGCTGAAGATCGGGAAGGGGGGTTCACTGAGTCCTGGATTGGGAAAAATTATCGCAGGAAACTGCAGATAATTACCAGAATAAGGAAGCTTTGACCTACATTAGAGACGTGGAAAATGGTCAAAGGTAAGCGATGCTGAGTGTTACTAGGCTCAAACTCGGAAATTTCACAGAAAAACGAGTTTTCTGCTCCCCCAACCAACGTAGTTCAGGTAGGAAACTCGAGCAGACAAACTGAACTGTAATTTCTTTTGGAAAGAGCAGTAGGCAAGAAAACTCTTCACATGAATTTCATTAACTTCTTTTTCTCTCGTACTTGGTCTAAAATTTTCATAATCCCTTTTATGTTCTCTCCAGGGAGAAGCAAATCTTCGCGTACCGAACTTGCGTCAATATTGCAGTATGAGAAATTGGAAAATAAGGGTCACGGTTTTCGCAGGAAACCTCTTCTATAGGGGAGGAGGGGGGGGGGTTATTTTAAAAAGTTTGTCGCGCGCCCTGTGATGCACGATAAAAATGACTTATCCAAAAATTTTTCCATATTCCAGCCTCGTAATTTTACAGTTCGATGGTCAAAATTTTTCGAAGTCCAAGACTCTTATTTAGCTCTAAGCTGGTCTTGAAAAATTTCAACTCTTTTGATATTTCCAAGTCTTCTTCCTATAGTTAGGTTAAGTTTTGTGCTCCCATCAAGTTAGGTTAGGTTGCCGGTCGGCCAACGGCCGGCACCGGATATTTCCTCAGCATTGGGATAATTTCGATTTTCCAACTATATATGAAAGGTGGGGACCAGAAGAAAAATTTTACACTTGATATAAAAGGGATTTGAAGAAATGTTGACTTTCGAGGTATGTGATAGGAGGGTTACTTGGAGAAATTTTGCCAAATTTCTCCCAGAAAACAGGTTCCCTGCGTTTCTGAAACTCCAATCCAACGATTTACACAACGTCCTATTTATCGAAGGACATTACTCCAAGTAAAGGTACCAAGTATAACTAAAAATAAAATACTTCATACAAATTGAAAACTGTTCATCATTATCTATTTCTAGAAATTTACAACCTTACAAGTCCAATATAGAATATTGTAAATTGTTACGAACCACCGCAGGCAAAGTCTCTAATTTTCTTTTTCGCTTCGATGTTGAAGCTCGAGGGGTTCTATATGGTTGCCATGAACGACTTTCAAATTTCTACCATTTAGTCCTCGGCAAAAAGCAATATCAACTCACCTGAAACATGGAAAAATATACCAATTAAAATTTACATCAGTTTCGTAAATTGAGCACACCAAACAATTCTGCGGGGGTCGTACCCACCCAAAGTAGTACAGAAAAAGTAGTTATCGAACTAATTTACGAAATGATTACTGGAGTGTAAAGGCGCAAGGCGACAAATATATGCTCAATCATTATAGTGTCTTTAAGTTCATTCTAAAACTGCAAACGGTCTTAGTAAATGGTTCATAACCTCGATACAAGTCTTGACATTAGTTTCTACAGTCAGTATTGATTACCACCACACCCACTTCTCTTTTGACGTGATCTTTACTCGCGGTTTATCCGTAGATCTTAAAATTGCCCTTCAAAAAATGACAAGTTCAAGATGGCAGTTAGTTTCAGATGCGAGCGCAAGAAGTCAGACCATTTTAATCGAGAACTTCTTATTGCATATTGCGACTGGCGGTACAGGAAATCTTCGTTCCGGAACGTCAGTGATTAAAACTTCGACGGGTATACAAGTTTAATAAGGTTTCTGTGTGAAATCGAATATAGAAAAACTCTGTGTAGCTGTAGTGTATACGGAGCATCCTCGATCAAGTTTCTGATATGATATTCACAGTCTACAAGTCTCGCGTCGCAAATGTCCCCTAAGACAATTGGCTCTGTGGCTGGCGAATTCTAGGTAACGGGCGACCCGAAGCCGTTAAAACAGGATCAAGCTTTAATATTGCAGCAGCAACTTCGCTGCGGTCCTGGAGTACATATACGATGCGTATTAGTTTACGTATTTTGAAGTGCCATGATCGTAAAGTTGGCTGGATACGGTCGACGTCTACTCTCGAACGATATTACAGTACGATACCCGTGGTACGCTCATTACCGTCCGCGTATTCCGTATAACTAGCAATTGTCTTTTTTTTATGCGGGCACGAACAGTTCATTTTGTATCTTTGTTCAGGGGGGCCCTAATTTCCGCTTCAACGAGATATCTGTTCGTAAAACCTACCTACCGGTACTTTAAATTCAGCCGTCCAACGACGTTGTATCGTAATTAGGACTAAACGCGAAATTTCACTCTCAAAAAACAAAACATTGTCGTTTCTTTGGGCGCGCGAATCGTTTCGTAACCGGCGTATGTATGTGCACAACGAAACTGCCAGTTTACAAGAAGATACACTATTTTATTCGTAATCTAACGAGAGTAATGGATAGTAAAGCGTGTATACCGTATATATTGTGTACATAAAGTGTAAGTTACGCGCTAGAATGCTCGGCTTACGTAACATTAATATTTTTCAAGCTCGACCTGTATCTTCTGCTGTATCCGTTGTCGATCCCTCTCAATAACTGGCGGAATGAACGTTTTTCCTTCTCTTTCTCTTTAACGCTTCTTATTCGCTTTCCTCTTTTTAACCTTTACAGTACAGTTAACTGGAACGGCGAGATATTTGTACGTGCGAGCTCGAGTGCGGAATTTCCTGCGAGTAGTTGAGAAAAAAAAATGCATATACCGATGCAGTACGAGGCGTGAATATCGTTAAATTAGAATATCGCGAAGATGACCTACTCCCGATGAGTAATGAGCGAGCTTTGAGTCGACAAATAGGTAAGGTCGCCTGTCCGAGCACATGAATCAATTCATGCAGAAGACAGGCAAGCGACAGCTTGAAATTGCAGGCGTACGCGATCAACTTCAGTCGTAAGATTCTAAGTTGCTTGGACAGTTCTCTGGCACAAATCTCATAGCTCTTGTGAGACGAAATAAATCCTTAATGGCTTGGGCAGATACCAACAAATTATGTTGAACAATTCAAGATACTTGTAATTTTTAACCACGTGAGCATAATATGTAATCGTTTCTAACACTAAGATGATTTTATCATGAAACATTTTGGTATATTGGAAAGAAATACAGTGGCCAACGGAAGTCGGCACATCTGTTAGCAGTTTAGCTGCTACAACCTTGAAGTTCATCACAACAACGTGTGGAGGGTTCAGGGAACTGGGTCATAAAAGTGATGCACCGTACAAATTGTAGGTGAGTTCATTACATACAATACAACTTAACACTCGAAGGATCTCAGAATGGTACCAAACGTCAAAAACTGACTAATTCGAAATAGGATACAAATATAGTTTAGTTCTTCCTTCGAGTGTAGATTGGTTCATCGGCAAAGTGTTCAATGCGTATCTTTTTCTTCTTGACGAGTAGTAGTATAAATGAAAGAACTAATAGTTTCCGTGAATTATCGGAATTGAAAAAGGGTGCTAAGTGAATTCGTTTTAAAGGCTATGGTGAATAATCACTGAGTTCTTCCCTTGAGAAAATGACTAGAGCTTAATTAACGGTCTGATATAAGTCTATTAGGTGGCTACGATTTTAATGTGAAGTAAAAGCATTAGTAACTTCAGTTTATGGAATCAGGGCACAGTTGAGAAGACTGGTTGAGCATAAAGTACGCAGTGGTCACTTGGGATTTTCTACAGACGTCAAGAGGGTTGACCTGATGAAGCGCGAAAGCACACCTGTGGATGAAGTTTGAAAGGAGGACAAGCCTTGTCTAACAAGTGAGGCAGATCTTAGATCGGTTAGTCTTCTGCGTGATTGGAGATGGCCCAAGTTGTGGACCGTGTTGATGGTATTGGTTTCTGGTTTATCCCTGGTGGGACGATAGAGAAGACTCCTTGAGGGAGTGTTCGGTGATGTTGTATGGGTGCCGCTCTGGTGAGTGTTGTAACGCTAATCAGACGATAGGTTCTCTGTTGACAGGTGGGGTGTGGGTTCAGCTGGGGTCGGGAGCTAAAAACGCAGATCCGAAGCTGAGGCTGGCCAACCTCGGTTAAGGTTAGCACGAATTGGTTCTTCTTCTATAGGCCGCTGTAGCCCGTCGCGGGGACTCGTCACTCATTTAGGGAATAGTTTAGTAGTTTCAGTATGGTGAGCTTTTCCGCTGGACGGACTGATGGCTGCGATTAAGCAGTGAGAATACCTGTGCACTGAAATATTAGGTTATGATATTGCTGTTATGTAGGGGAGGGATCCGTTATTTACTGATAAGGATAGAAGAGGTAATATGGCTCTTACTTTATTCACGTTATTTACAGTTCTAGATGATAGGCGAAAGGTGTTCAAAATTGGTTTCACCCACCGCAGGAGCAGGCAGTTCGAACATTTTTGTATATAATTAAATACTTTTGGAGTTAACTTCGGTAAGGTCTTATAATTGGATGGGTCTTACACTCGTTGGAGGTTTACTTTCAAATTATTCTGTGACATTACGAACACGTTATACGCAAGCTCTAAGACCGAGCTGGAAGAATAGTGTAGGGTGTGGAATAGTGAGAGACCAGATAAGGGTAGTATTTTTCGCAAAGAAATATCCAAATCCAGGGTTGCCACATAACAGATGCTGTTTTTGACCACTCGTAACCTGGGAAAGCCCAAAGATTTGTAAAGGACCAGAAAATGGACCAAATTTTTATAAGAAATTTAGAACAAGTACCGAATGTTGTCCTTTCGGACCAAATCTGGCAACCCTGAAAATAAATAAAGAGAGTCAATTGACCTTTCAAGATTAAATATTAACGTCATACCGTAAGAGTATAAGACGTGAAATAGGATCTTTATTGTTTGCACTGCGGAGTTTTTTTTTCGTTTTATTTACTAATTATGGTTCGCAACGTGAACGAAAACATTTGTATTAGTATTTTTTTCAATTGGTTTTTAATTCCTCTTTCTTGTCTCACTGTCAGTCGATCCAAGAAATTTTTCCAAATCTCCCTTCTATAAGGAGGTTTGAATGTCTAAGACTCGGCCGAAAAGTAAATCCGCGAAGTTGCCACATTTGAAATCTGCTTCAGTACTAATCCAAACTTTGAAATGCTAGGTTGTACCGGAAAAATATCATTTCAGAAGCGGCTTCGGAGCGATATAAAACAACTTCAGAGTCGCATGAAGCAGTAAAAAGTGGCTTCACAGCGAAGAAATTGAGGGAATTATGCGAAAACTTGTTTAATTATTATGTATTATGCTGCAGTGAAGCTAAAATCGGAAAATGATATCAACTATGCTGGACGCAATTTTTTCAATAAAAATTGTGCTAATCTAGTGACAATTAAGCTAAAATGGCAACACTGCGTACTTGTTCTTATAACGCAACCCTAAATCCAGTGTTCCTCAAAATTTTAGCGACGAGATCTACTTCTCAAAATCAGACATGTTTCGCGATTGACCGAAGTAAAAATCTGTAGTTAGACGTATAACCCGACACAAAGATGTTCGGTTTTTGGCCTGACATGTTTACACTTTTCGATTAAAAATGCCTCGACGATCAACGGTTTGAAAAACACTGGCTAAATCAATGAACACCGGCACTATGGCGCTCGGCTACAACTCGTATTTCTATCCGCGAGTTTAGTGCAACGCTACCAACACAAAGTAGTCGTGAAAACGTGTGCGTCCTTACATGCCCCCTTTCGGGATATTCTGTGGATCTTTCTCTGGTTTGTGGTTGACATCCGAAATCTAGATAAAGATGATGCATTATGATTGAGTGATACAAATTAAAGAGAAAAAAAGTAAGATGTAAGCCTAACAGAAGAGTTAGTCATTGATACACATAAAGCGGTCTTGGAGTAGGAAAAAAATCAAAATGAAAGACTCCTCATAAACATCTCTTTTTTGGTAGTGGAATTGGAAGTGAGTCT